>NIPQ01092323.1:185308-271005 GCA_002806875.1 Lepidotrigona ventralis hoosana | reverse complement strand
TTTTTTTTTTTTTTTTTTTTTTTTTTTTTTTTTTTTTGTTATTTTTATGGAATACTTCTTGTGTTTCGTTTAATTTATTTCGTTACTTTGTTTTTCTTAGCCATGCACGTTAGTTAATCCCATCGTTTCCATCGTTCTTACACCTAGCGGCGTAGTAGTTAGTTTCTTTGGTTCACGTTACGCCCTAACAATTACGTACAATTGGAACGAACGGTTTATCGTATTGTATACGTCGACGTTCAGCCGTCGACGTTCTTGCGAACCCGAATGTAAAAATTGGTCTCTTGTTCAACGCGTCTTGTACACTTCTTTCGCTTCGTCGCACTCTTCCGGTCGTTTGTTTGTCTTTTGTTCGTTTCTTCTCTGTCCTCTTGCATTCGCATGCCATTCGGTTTCTTTACAAATAAACTATACAAATATTTACACGTGCCGCCCGTTACGCGTAACCACGTCGATTCCGTTTTATTAAGCTTAATCGAGGAAATCGCCGCGAGAAAATCGGGCGACCCGCAGTCGAGACCTCACGACGATTTCGTTGGCAAAGCTCTCCCCTACGCGATAACCGATATCCTCTGATATCCGAATGATATCGGCCGCGCCGTTTCTCCATTTAAGGCCAGAGAAAGACATTTGGCTACGTCGTAGTCCCAGATTCGCGCCGCGGACTCCGAGATACCGAACACACGCATAAAAAAATGCGTAACGTTCTTGTCATTCCACACTCCGAAATGAAAGTTTCTTTCTTTTTCCTTTCATTACTAATGATAAGGAGGATAAAAAAAAGAAGAAGAAGAAGAAAAGAAAAAAAGAAAAGTAAATCTATTTCGATCAATCTCCAACTAGAGTCGTTCATCATCTCGAAAATCCTTCGACAAGAACATCCGAAAAGAAGGAGGCAGAACAGGAAAAAGACAGTACAAACGAACGAGCAAACAAACAAAAAGAAGAAGAAAAAAAGAGAGAGACAGTGAACGAGATCCATGATTAAGGAACGTCGAGGCCGGATTATCGTCGTCGCCGGAAGCTCTGCATCGTTCATCGACAACGACAGCGTCGATAAAAGGCTTTCTCGTTTAAGCGCGCTCTCACCCCTTTTTCGATACATAATAAACAGGGTTCTCTCGTTGCATCGTCGTCGAGTCTCGCCTCGCGTCAAGAACAACGCTAATGCGAAACGATTTCTTCGCATTCTTCGCCCTTTTCATCTTGCACCTCGCCCCTCCGTTCTCTTCTTCCTCCTCGTTTGAAATTTTATAATAGTACTTTTGTATTTACAATCGTCGAACGTGCCAGAAATACCGATGGAACTTTGACTTTCTTCCCCCCCTTTGTTCTCATCGTCTAACCGGGAAGAGAAGTTGACGTGATATACATATATGTATATATATATATATATTTTTTTTTTTCCCTCCTTTCTTTTTTTCTTCCAATTCAAGTTCGAAGCCACTTCATCGGCTTCTCACAGGCGATATCCTCGACGTTAGTCCCGACGACGTTAGTCTCTCAGCGACGATGCTGCTGCAGGATGACCAGGGCCAGACACATCGATAAGTAAGTGAGACTCGCTGACCGGAAGTGAGCGTGACTGTATCCGGAGGCGCGCGTCACGTTCAACAAAACGGAAGCGTCCGAGATTCCTTCCGACGAGCGAACCAGCAGCAACCATTCGCCGGCGTGAGACCATTGGATTGCGTTGAAGCTCAGCACCGTTCTGTAACAGGACTCCGTGCCGCCGTCCTGAAAGGCAAACAACGAGGGACGTGCGTCGTTAATGAATTCGATACCGGTGTTGCCAAAGTTTGTCAAGCACTCGTGACCCGATTCGCACGACGGATTTAAAGGGTTCACTAGGCACGGGTTATAAAGGATAATTTATCTGGCCGAGGAGTTCCACGGAATTGTTACTGTTCAGGAAGTTTTCGAGAGGGAAGTCGATGGCACAGAGATGGGTCAAGGATAGTTCGGGGTTGCCGATTTTTTCCTTCTTCCACTCCCGGTGAAATCTGCTTCTGGCTTTTTTCGCGCAGATGCAAATAGCGGAAGTGAAAGTTTGTTCGGCAAATGCTTGATCTTAACTTAACTCCTTTTATATATATATATATATATATCATATATCATATATCATATATCATATATCATATATCATATATCATATATTATATCAAAGTATAAATTATATTTGATTTTGATTTTGATGAAAAGTAAAAGTTGAAGACAAAAAGTTATCTTTAAATATTAAGATTGAAATTTAATCTGGAAGTATGTCTTCGATTTTAGATATATGAAGGTAAGTGTATAGAAAATTTCGCAGGTTTAAGCTATTGACAGATATAAAACATACTACTGGAATTATTATAGCGAAGAATATAAACTAAAAATGTAAAGTAAATGTAAGAATATTATGTTACATTTTATTATATAAATTTTGTCTTGTGCCTAATTCATTGGGGTCAATTAATATATAAACAGAATTTAATGTTTATGTTAAATGCTTTACACATTTTCCCATTGGATTAACTCTGACCAACTCTTGCTCGGGAATAACATTTAAGTTGAATCGAAACAAAATAAAATGAAACGATTGAAACCGGTTTAAACGCTAAAGAATTAATGCAGGAACAGACTCTTCCAAGCATTCTGCTTCGAATGCGATATTTAAGCGAGAATTTCGAAGGCAGTTCGATTCCCGTGACCTTTTTATCTGCGTGATGCTCATTAACTCGTGAACTCGATAATGCCGATTCGCCGATATCGTGTTTCTTATCTGCCGCGATTCCGCTTGGCGAGTCCTGCGATTAAACTTTTGCGTAGCAACTCCCGCACTGAAAACTTCCTACATAGTGGCGCGTTCTCGCTTGAATAGTTCTCGTATCACCACCGATTCCCTGCCGCTTTTTCTCCCTTTATCCACCGAGTTTAACTGTAGCTTCTTCTGCTCTTTTCGCAGGGCAGTTCCTCTTCTTTACCATACCTCGGCTTTTTCTACGCCGTCCGATAGAATCGGTCGCATTAAATCGGCGCGGTTTCGAGTCGTCGTAAATTGATAAAAACACGAGGGACGATCGGAGCCATCGGATAAAATTCACGAACGAGTTGGATACAGATTGGCAAGACAAGGAAAACGCACGCAGCGTGTTTTGCCGGCGTCGACGACAAACGCAGTTATTAACGCGCGGTTTAAACGATTTCCTTGTATTATTCAGCAACGTTAATTACACTGATTATCTTTACACGCGTTTAATTGGCGAAAAAACAGTCTCCGACCGAACGTATTGAAATCAAAGGGGAGAATCGTTTTGATAATTCATTTGTGACGAGCGGGGGGGGGGGCCGAAACGTNTCGCATGAGACCCGATTTTCAAATTAATTTCGTACGTGTAAAGTGAAATTAAATTATGGAGTTGCGCGTTGAATCGTGTAAAATGAATTAAAGAAAAACGTGGGAAAAAAGGGACGATATTACAGAATCGGAGACTACAAGAACAGAAACTCGTATCGATTATTGTATTGATTCTATAGTATTTCAATTTAAATACGATTAAGCTAATCTAGATTAATAATCTGTTTGTGGCTGAATTTCGTCCATAAATTTCGTCTCTAATAATTAAAATGAGATCGTCTGTCTTGTACCTTCTTTGAATTCGTTACTTTTCAGTGAGGAAATCGAAAAAAAACAACGTGAAGACTTCGATCATATAATTGAAGTAAAAATTATTTAACGAAAACTGATTGTATTAGAATCACATCTTGTTGATCAGCAGTAGCTTTCCAAGGATGAATTTATATAGAAATCGATCTAACGAGAACTACTGTTTCTGCGTTCGTCAAACTGAACAAATCGCTTTGATCCCTTTTGTTCCACGCATGTATATTCTAGTTTTGATATTTTTCGAAAACATTTGATTTCGACCTTGCGCTCCTTTTCGCCGACTCAATTAGATATATCGAATGATATGCCTTTTGTCAATTCGCTAGCGAAACCATCGTCCAATGGAGGAATACGTTTACGTAATTGAATCCGATTCCGCTCGTCTCGGCGGTAACTCCTTCATCGCCGACTCAATTAGATATATCGAATGATATGCCTTTTGTCAATTCGCTAGCGAAACCATCGTCCAATGGAGGAATACGTTTACGTAATTGAATCCGATTCCGCTCGTCTCGGCGGTAACTCCTTCTCCGAATTCGAGCCAGACGTCGTTCGTAGTCCCGCGAAATTTTTCGCGTGCAACCAGTTTCCTGCTCCATTTAAGCTCGCGTTTCATCCTCACCGTTTTCTCAGTTTCACCACACCGTCCGCCAAATTCCTCGTGCTCTCTGTTCTTTTTGTTTCCCTCTTTCTTTTCTCTCCAGTTACCTTTCTTCGTCTCCAGTTTCCCNCGTAGTCCCGCGAAATTTTTCGCGTGCAACCAGTTTCCTGCTCCATTTAAGCTCGCGTTTCATCCTCACCGTTTTCTCAGTTTCACCACACCGTCCGCCAAATTCCTCGTGCTCTCTGTTCTTTTTGTTTCCCTCTTTCTTTTCTCTCCAGTTACCTTTCTTCGTCTCCAGTTTCCCTCTTTGTGTTTCCATCACGAGTCCACGAGCCTGTGTTCTACATGTTCTACGTGATCTACGTGATTTACGTTGCGCCCTTTTGTCAGTGTTTTGAGTAATTGGCGATCTTTCTTCGTCTCCAGTTTCCCTCTTTGTGTTTCCATCACGAGTCCACGAGCCTGTGTTCTACATGTTCTACGTGATCTACGTGATTTACGTTGCGCCCTTTTGTCAGTGTTTTGAGTAATTGGCGATAAATTAAGCACGCCGAGGCACTATTCCCTTTTCCATCGAAGAGTTTCATTTAATTAGTGGAGAAATCGTGATTTTAAAGTTGCTTTCGTTGAATCGTTGCAATGGATATTCTACGTTGTGAATGTACATTTATTACGTAATTCAATAAATTTCATAATGTACGTAGAACACCGCATATTAATTAATAACTGATGCAACGTTTTCTTTCTGTCAATTTTTCCTTCAATTTCAATTGAATTCTTTTGATCATTTCTGCTCGTAGTTACGAAACGAGAGTTCCAAGGAATCTATTTTAAATCTTGACAATTTTCCCATTTTTATGGAGGTCGTTGGTAGCTCTTTGACACCATAACGATCGTTATGTCTTACAATAAATTAAACGTTCAAATATTTCTTCTTACTTTCCTAATTACTCATCCTTTCTTTATAAATCGTAAAAATCACATTCTAACGAAACCGCCTGTTTCAAATTGTTGTGGATTAAAGCAGAAGGTTAATCCCATCCATGGGTATGTAATTACCAACGATTAGATTATCCGAAAACTACCGAAACTACTGATTGAAACAAAATGCAAGGTAAAATTTCATTTCCCGAGACAATATCTCACAAAGTTATGAACGAACGAACGTCCCTAATGCACTCGTCAACGTCCGATCCGTCCGAGAGCAACTGCATTCAAGGCCTTCGCTCACCGTTCTCCAGTCTTCGTTGGTAAACGATCGGACACACGAGGAAGGTGGCAATACCGGAACTCCCTTTGTCTCGTCGTGAAAAAACTTCTTTCTCTCGTTGCTTCGTCTGCAAACAGCGTTCGGTCAGAATCGGTGTCGCGTCGTGCTTGCCTTCGTCGACCTCTCCGAGCGTTTCCTCTCTCTCTCTCTCTGTCTCTGTCTTCGTTGATTGTCAGCCATGTGCAAACACATCGGGGGCGTTGTGACTGGTGGTGTCGCGTCTCGTCACGAAACACCTCTCTCGTTGCTTTTGTTCGCAGCGAAGCGCGGAGAAGGGGGTAGGGAGGTCGAACGGGAAATTTCATCGAGAAAGTTTCGTCCGAGGCGCAACTCAAAGTGAAATTTCTGCGGCATTCGTCGAAAGCACGACTGATAGTATAGTTAGTACGTGATTTATCCTGGTTGCCTCTGTCTATCCCTCCGTTCATTCTGCGCTCTCTATATCCCTTGTTATCCAGGGCTGCAACAGCGGGGTAATTAATTCGTGGAATTGCAGCTCCTCGGCGAGGGTTACCGAGAGAGAGATAGAGATAGAGAGAGAGAGAGAGAGAGAGAGAGAGAGACTGACGGTGAACGATGAAACTCAGACCGGGTGCACGTGTTGCGGTGAGCGTAGTTATTTTGACCCAGATTCTGTTTTGAATGCCTCGCACCGTGCCGATACCGGCTATCCCGGACGAACTTCCACCAACGAAAAATTAATAAGCTACCCTCTCGTTCCTCGTTCCCGCGGGCTGACTCCCGCGTGCTACGTAATCACGCCGGCAGCTCTCTCCGACGCGACCCGCTCGTTCGGATAAATTGAAAAACACGTTAGCGAAATTTTTATGTTCCTCGTTCCCTGTTTCTCGTTCTGGGGATAATTATATTACTGTCTGTGAGTTAACCTCCCCTCCCCCCTGATGCTTCCTCTGTGAAATTAACGCGTGAAACTTCGTTCTGTAGTTGTGCCTAGGTGTTGAAAACCTTCGTCCTCGTATAACGTACTGAGAATGTAGCAGTTTAACAGTTTGCTTTGCCCAACGGTGGAATTATGGCAATTAATACGAGCAATTTAAATGAATGTTTTGTAACATTTGGTTCGATAGATAACACAGCGAGGTTTCCAGTCAAATTCGAGAGTGAGAAGTTCGTCCTTAGAATTTCGACCAAAAATTATTATCGTCTTGCCTTACGTTCGAATAGCGAAACGTTCTATTCGCAGAATCTTGGATTGCTAAAAATTCTTCTCGTAAATTCCAAGATTTCAAACTTCCAGCTATTCGAATTTCAGATTTCGCTCTACGAAACAAAGTCCATAGGATAAAACAGAGTTTCATATACGAGCTGTGCTTTCGAAAGGACACGCGGTCCTTTCACTCGGGCAAAGTTTCGTTCTTATCGATGAATAAACATCGAGGTCGCAGCGAAGCGTGATCCGACCAGGTAGTTAAGAAACGCGCAGAGGGACAAAGAGTAGGAGTCGAGCATTGTTTCGTGACACACGGCGAATAATCGATGTTCTAATGAAACAGGGAGAACATCGTTCAGTTTTCGAACGACGGCCGCCTGTTTTCCAGACGGACGGGGAAAAGCCCGTGATTAATCCCTCTTGGAGGAAACGATATTCCCGTCGAATGGAGCACGGAATGACTGTTGGAGCGTAGACGAAGACCTCGTGCATGTTTCAAGCTCGGAAACGGAATAATGCAAGAACAAGCGAAACGGCGCGCGAGAGCTTAAACGCTTTAAAGGAAATGCCATTCCTTTCTTCTCCTTCCTTTCTCCCCTTTCCGCCTGTCTTAATGAATGATTCCTCGTGATAAAATCCGTAATTTTCCCGATAAAAGTAGAGAAATGGACAAAGATGATCGCGTTTCTCTCTTTCTTTTCTTTTTCTTTTTCTTTTTTTTTTCTTCTGCTTTGCTTGACGAATTAAGAACACCGCCGCGTCGAACAAAAGGGATTAAAAGTTAGTGAAAACATTGGTAAATCCGGTTAAAACTACGCCTCGTAAGTTCCTTCTTTTCTACTTTATTTTCATCGCTAGTTACCAATCTCTCTCTTTATATACACACACATTCGGTTCTTTGCGTTATTCCTGGTTTTTAAAAAAAAAAAAAAAAATAGTTAATCTGTCTTTTGTATGTAGACTCTGTTTAAAACAGAAAAAAAGAAAAGAGAGAAAACGAAAGTGGACGATGTCGCATGCAACGAAATAAGCTCAGGCACCACGTACAAATCCCGTTTCATTCCTTCCTTCTCTCATATTTTCACGGTTTGCGACCTCTCTCTCTCTCTCTCTCTCTCTCTCTGTCTGTCTGTCTTTTTTCTTATTTCCTCCCCTTTGTCTTTCGTGTCTTTCGGTGTATTTCGTCGAGAAGAAATCAGGAACCGCCGTTTGTCGCTCGCGACAAAAGTGTAATTCTCTCGCGAGAATTCCTTGTTATTCCCGTTTTCGTCGGTGTTACCGTTGTCGAAAAGGGAGAAGCGAAGGAATTGCTTGGCGAACAGTTGCCGAGGCTCGCGACCAACATCTTCAAAGTTAAATTGCGCCGGATGGCCTCCTTCGTTGACCCGGTTGAAAAGCGAGACTTCGTTCGCGCCGAGGTGATCGTCGTTACGAGAATTCTTGCGTTCTCGAACGTGAATTTCCTTCCTTCCTTCCCTCTCTCTCTCTCTCTCTCTCTCTCTTTCTCTTTCTCTCGTGTAAAACGAGTCGTATCTGGCCGAGATGAATGCTATCTCTCCTCGAGTTCGCTTGTTCCGCGGATCGTAACACCGTTCCGGACGAACATGGCGAGTCAAAGTGTTGCGAAGTCGAGACTCTGCGGGCCGAGTATCTGGCCCGAAGGAGCTGTTCTTTGTTTGCTTTTCCGGTTGTTATCGGGATCGCTGTTAACGAAGCTACGTAAGCAACGTTCGATACCGGGTTAAGAGTTTCACGAGCGGGGAATTAAAGGCCCGACTGCCAAAGAGATTACCGGGGAAAGAAGATGAATCGCGTAAACGAGGGATCCTTAAATGGAAATTAAAGATGGTGGAGGAGGTGAAAGGGTTGCGAGAGGAAAGAAGCCTTTAAATAAGGGAATTGAAGGCCGAACTGGAAGGTACATGTAGAAGAGATTCACGAGCGCGGATCGAGAAGGGGAAAGGAAGAACGGGGCTCGTTAACGTGAATTAACGAACGAGTACTTACGTGGATTTGTAAAACGAGATTGTTAACAATCGCCGTCTCCAGTTTCTTCGCGAACAATGAGATTAAATAAAAAAACGAAAAAGAAAAGAAAGTTATCGAAAGAGCAAGAAACAGAGGTCAGTAACGTACCGGCAAGAAAAATATTCAAAGTGTATGAGCAATTTTTATGCTCGATATATTCCGTGTACAACAGGAGTGAATAAAAATTTCCTGAAACTAGCAGGGAACGCGAACCAGAAGCGTACTTCGATACGAGGAAGAGTATCCCGAAATACAGGAGCCATTATCGTTTCCAATTTTCCGCATACTGTGCAACAAAAACTGAACGAAAATTAATTGAAAAAGCAAGAAACGAGAACCAAAAATGCATTTCGAAAGTAAGGGAAATGTTTCAAAATATTGTACAAAAGCTGCTGCCTTCCCGATTTTACGAATACGCAACAAAACTGAATAAAAATTGATTAAAATCACAAAGAGGAAAAACCAATAAACGCGTGTCGTGGTAGAAATTTCGAGGATCCCTATGTCAAACAGATCTCGTTTTCGATTTTTCGTGTAATTTTCAACGAATTGAAAATTATCAAAAAAAAAAAGAAGAAGGAGTTTAAGAAACGTACCTCGATAGCGAGCGCTTGTACACCATCCCTGGCCTCTGCACCAGGTACGTACACGTTTTTCTCGGACATCCAGAGCACCTTCGTGTGCCTCGGCTCCGCGCAAAATTCCACCACGATATCCAGCGATTCACCCTCTTTCGCCGTGACTGTTTGACTCGGTGGATGAACCATGGGCCGACCTGCAACAAAAATTCACAAACAATTTCGCTTAATTCCCCCGTCGTGTCGTGGCAGCGCGTATTCTTTTGTCGTTCGTGAATTCACCCTTTGATTCCGGCAGCTTTGATACCTAGCCTACATCTTTCTCTATCTACTACCTGCTGCCTCTTTCTCGCCCGCCTCTCTCATTGCACCGGCGAAACTCGCGCAGAGCTTTGTGTCTTGTTAACTGCGAAAATATATCTCAGCGTGTAGCTAAACGATGTAATCTCGCGTAATTCCTGTTAAATTATGTTGTCGTCGCGGCGTGTTTCTATCTTAAGTGGAACTTCATTAAGGCGATCGAATGAAACGGTTGGCCAAGCTGTGGTACACCCGTAGCGTGTACGTAATATAACGGCGAGCTGGCTGGAAAATTAAAATATCGATATACCTGCGGGAAAATCCTTTTTAACGGGAATTTATTTCGGTAAGGTATTTGCGCTTTCCTCTATAACGTTCGGCCGGTGAATTGTCCGGGAATCGATATTTTACGTTTACCGGGTGGAGGGAACGATGGGAAGAGGAGGAGCAGTAGGAGCGGAGGGGGATTATTAAAACGAGTGTTCGAACGCTTGAACATGAAGTCCAGGCCACGCACAATATCGCGTAGTCGAATTTGGTTCTCGCTGGTTAATTTATTCCGCTTGGCAATCATGTCACAATGGCTGTTACAAACAATGAAAAGGTTGATATGTTTATCAAGTTTATACGCCGCTGTAATCACTGGCCATTCCAGTAATTTATCGCCGGCGAGTATTCACGTCAGGAGGGTAATCGATATCAAACACGCATCCAGCATCTTTTGTAGAAGATACCATTGACAGCTGTTGCGTATCGCATTTTTCAAATTTAAAAACAGTCTTTGATACTCAACTAATATGTTTGTAGGTTTTTTTTTTTTCTTTTTTTACCGTTCAATGAAATTTTAACTGCAATCGATATATCAAGCATACAGTTTTGTACAACACTATATCGTTGACAATTACTACTTGTTATACTATACTTATTATATTTTCAAAAATTCGCAAATCTTTAGTGCTTCATTCGATTCTGAACCGTAATCTTTCGCGCTGGATATAATTGACAGTAATCCACTTGTTACTATTTCATTCTGAAAAGTTTAGAAATCTGTAACGTTTAGTTTCGACATTTTTCTTTTTTTAACGTGATTTTAATTTCATTTGTGAAAGCTCACTCCCTCGCTTCGGATTATGTCACGCGTTTATTAAACGACACGTACGCGACCGAACGAACGAAATACAGCTCGTCCCTTGTATTTCCGCGCCGCCATCCTTTATCCGTTTGATGAGACATCGATGCCCGTTGCTGACCAAATTCGCTAAGCGACCAGCGCTGCCCTCTGCGCCTTCATTTTTTTCATTTTTTTTTTTTCGCTCTCTATTATTATTTATGGCCGTTTTTTTTCGTGTTTACGAGCCGGATCGGATCGAAACATCGGCTTTTTCGCGTCGATTCGCGGCAACACTCGCGACGTTTTTTGATTTACTCGTTTCCACGCGTTTCGCCGATCCCCGGGCAAACAGCGGCCTCCATTCATCGAAACTGGATATTCGCAACGTGACAATGTGACTCGTTGCGTCACGATAGACACAAAGGGAGAGGGAATGGGTTCGAGATAAATAGACAAATAGGGGAACGGATGAACGAACGAACAGATAGATAGAAATTCGTAGTCACGGTTTCTCAATTTCAAAGCGTTAAGACGATCCGTAGAATTTCATCGTCTCTACTCTCGTCAAAATATTCTTCTCGCTGATGGCTGGAAACGTGTTCCAACGTTTTGCAGAAAGGAAATACATCCCTGTTTGTAAATGCACCAGACACACACTCGTTTCGAACAAAATTCTTACGACATTAACGCGATTTTTTGTCGTATAATTTGATTATATTTACGCGAATCTTTGCGCGAAATTAATAATGCACACTGACGCACTGGTCGCAAAAACTACTTGATAAAAGCTTCGTCGAGATTCTGCAAAAATTTTCGAGACTGTTGCAAAAATTCTCACTTCGTGAAATGAAATCGTATGACAATCCACTCGGGCTCGCTTTAAAGCGTAAAGTCTCGGGTTAGTTTCTTTCAGGGATATTAACATCGCGCAGCGAACGCAAAAATGGGTGTACTTTACTTCAAGAGGATTGTAAAAATTCGAATGCCTTGTAAAAATATTGAAAAAAATTTTTTTACGCTAATTCCACCACAGTCTCGAAGAGCAAAGTTTCCCATTTGCAACGACCTCTTGAAACTTGCTGTACCATTTTCTTTCGTTGTTTTATAAAACTTTGATTGCTAAGACTTTCGCGGCGAAAAGTATTAGGATTCTTTGAAAACTTAACCCTGGCATTTGAAGTTCAGTGATTAATCATTCATTCGTGACTTTTGAGAAAGTATTACAGTAATACAAAAATGATTAAAGTGTTGCAATATTAACGAAGATTATTCGAATACCGTACGACAAAATATTTGTCGTATAATAAACGTCGTATATATTAGGCACGAAAGCAAGAAAGATTTCATCTCGATTTTAAGCATCGCTAGAGCTTCATTTTAGGGGGACAAACAGTTCATATATATCTGGAATTCTCATAATAGAAAGTCCATCGATTTTCTTGATTTTTCGTTCAAATAATAAGATCCTGCTATTTCATATAACGAGATTCAATCTACGGGAGTTCATTCAATCGAGTCACGGCCTGACTAAAATTTCCTACCAATAAACGGAATTCTATCGTAGACCTTAGAGATACTAGGATCGCTGTAAAAACACTTTACTTTATCTCGATATTCCTCCTCACAATTATCGTAACATGCGTCTTTCCAAAAATCTTCCTACAAAGAAAAGAAACTCTGCTCTACTTTGCGATTTTCATTTATTCGTTAGCTTGTCAGCGATCTTCCGTTCTTCGTTCACGATGTTTCAACGCTGTTTGCGCTGAATTATCATATCTATCACATTTGCGAGAAATCGACAAGTCATAATTTTTTTCTTTAATTTCTTTATCGTCGTAAATCAACTGTTTACATTGTCAATATCATTTTTGCCAAACCAGTTCGACCGAAAGGATTGAAGTAAAATTTTCATGCAACAGTTTGTTACAGTCGCTCGTAGGAAGACAGAGACACGCTTCTCCAGTGTCTAAATTGCACAGAGATATACGTCCGTGTATGCTTTTGATTATACATATAAAAAAAGAAAAAAAATAATCCCAGGTTTCATCGAAACGATCGATGAAAAAGAGACACCGTTCACGACCGACGATGTCACGGCAGCAACTTCGTCGCTGCACTTTGGCTAATTGAAGCGTGGATGCTGGCCGGTTAGTCACGGCCGGTTCATCTCTTTTGCTCTTTCGTCACATTCTAACGCCACGAATCCCACTCCTGCCCTCCTCTCTCGATCTCTCTCTTTCTCTCCCCCTGTGCTACTCATCTGCATGGATTTCCTGCTTCGTAAAGCAAGCTTTCTGACCCTGGTTGGCCCATCTGCAACGGTGAATAGAAGCAGAACAGTACACTCGGCCGTGGCTGTGCTCATGAATATTCCTACGACTGAAATTACTGGAATACCTTGGCTGTGCCTCTTGTTTCTGCGGCGAGGGTGAAAGCAGACGGCCGTCTGCCTTCGCTGTCTGTCCGTCTGTCTTCTTTCCTTCCCGTCGAACCCACCCCTCTTGCGCGCAGCGTTTCAATAGCTGTGTTTCCGGCGTTCGATACGCTGGGAAACTTTTCGATACTCGCTCGCGCGAGTGCCGGACTTGGTTTTTTCTCTCAGCCTTTTTCCTTTATCTCTCTCTCTCTCTCTCTCTCTTTCTCTCTCGTTTTTTTTCTTCTCTTTTCCACCACCTCGTTTCTTTCGATACGATGAAGCACGTTCATACGTTGTAATCAGGCGTGACGCGTTGATGCAATAATTAGACCGGGGATGCGTAAAGTCTTTCGTTTAAACATCTCTCGTTAAAATATACCGAGAGTGTTCGAAGTCTCGCGAGAGCTTCGGGCGACGAAACGTGCAGGTAGTTTTACAGATGTGCGACTGGCAATGAGTTTCGAGGGCAGAGTTGAAATTAGGGTGCGAAAGAAGAGTGCTTGGTCGGTTAAAGCTTTGACCGTCCTGGGAATATGCCCCGCGTAGTTGTATGTAGTTGTCGAGTTGTTCTGTGAAATTGGTTGTCGAGTCGCTAGACCTGTTTCATAAAACTGGAAAAAGGTGATAAATAAACTGCGAGTGTCGATGAAATTTAAACGCGCATATTAAAGAAATATTACAGAATATCCAAGATGAAGCACTAGGTTGTGATATTTTAAGAATACGAAAGAAATTACTACTCACAGTTATTCGTGTTTGTGAAAAAATTCCACAAACATCGGGACAATCTAATTCTTTACAGTTACGATTTTTTTTTCCCTCCCTATATATTTTGTCTCCGTTTCGCGTATCATTTGCCTGTAAACGTTTCAATAAACAAATAAACGAACAGATAAATAAACAAGCAAATTTAATATCGTATTTTCCAGCAGCAGTTCATATCAAACGACATTTCAAAATAAAAGGAAAAAAAATAACAAAAAAATATCCGTGCCATTTTTCTCCCGTTTGATAGTCTGTTCTCTCGTTTGTTAGTCACTACTCGGTCCCCGTTTGTAGCGAAGCGCGTGTTCAATTGTATTTACAAATGAAATAACCGGCTGATAGTTTCTGAACTTCAGGCTTTGGTTGACGGAACAAAGCTGGCTTAATCCTGCCATTAATTCTAATTGAAATGATTAATGAAATCAACGACGGCGAGTCGAAAACGCGGCATCCGAATGGAATCGCAACTAATTTAGGTGCGATGCTCCGCTCGCAAAGCACCGAAATGCGGTTTACGTCGCTGGCACGAACGTGTTCCGCGGAAAATGTAAATGCATTCGCGAAACTGCCGTGTAAAATTCCCGAACGATTCTCCACCCCTTTCGCATTCAACGTCCGCCTCGCGTTAGCGTCCATTTTCAAATTCGAGATAAACTGCTCGTCCCTGCCTTCCGTTCCTTCTTTTCCTCGGCGTTGGAAAATTCTTGGATAACACTGGCCGAGCAGAAAGAGAGAGGATCTCATCCAATGGACGTTATTCGTTCGTATAAATACGTTGTTCGTTCGATGGAATGGAAAAAGAAAGGGGAAAAAAAAGTTCGAAGAAAAGCCCTTTTACGTTGACCTCCAAATTCGAAATACACCGCTCACTCCCTTTGAGAAGACACGGAAACAAGCGCAAAGAAAATTGCTGATCATCTCGGAGAGATTTCTTCCTCTTAGCGTTGATTTTCAAATTCGAAATACACTGCCTCTGTTCGTTTCCGCTTTCTTTCCTCCAGCTCGACGTTGTGAAATTCTTGGATAGTCTACGTGGACGCAGCAGCGTGCAGGGAGGGAAAAAGGAAGCTCAAAGAAAACTGCTGGTCGTTTCGGTGAATTTTTTATACGGGCCGTGCCGGCCCCGCAGCGCACGTGACACACATGCGACCCTATGCATTATGCAGCAGGTTATTAAGAATATGAAGAAACTCCAGATCTTTCGTGTTCTAATTATAATTTAAGCTTCTTCCGGCCATGAATAACTGAGCTATGAGGAATAAATTGAAAGTGGGGATGCGGAAGCTCTTTATCTTAAGGGTCGTAAATTAAAAATGACGTCGTTGGACACACTTTTCCAGCGTGCGTCCCGTGGAAACTTCGCCGTGAACGACGTCGTGGAATATTTAGAAGCCACCGTGTGAAACTTCAGTTTCGCACGATGTTCATTTATCTGTTTCGATGGGGATTTAACCCCTCTCGGTATCGTGACTTACTTTTTTTCATCTTGTTTCAGAATAATTTCTTACCGATGCATTTTTTACACGTGCCTCGTCGTACGAAGCTTTAGACTGTCAGCGTACGAGAAAATAAATTTCAAATTCGAATTTCCTGCAGAAATTGAACGACCAGTTATCACCATTTTGTTAACTAAATTTTGCCAGATTACTAGTTTGCTGCAATTCTTTTGGCGAACAATGTATGAATATAACATTAATATTAGACTGTACACACGAAGGTGTGTATTATAATGTTGAAACAATGCACGATTTTATACAATATTACATAGATTATTACGGTGAATGTTCGTTATTACATGGTGAAATATTTAACATTATTACAGCAACACAAAAGAGCCAAATTTGAGAGAGATTGCAGTTAAAATGAAACTTTTTAAATTAGGAATTATTAAATCTCTACATGAAACGTTTTTGAATTGTGGAAACGAATAGCGAGAAATTTACGTTTGGCGAAGTAAAAAAGTACGTAGATGATGTGCACACAATGATACCGAGAATTAAATATTGCATTGTCGAAATATAACGTATATTCAATCCTCAAGCAGCATTGTTGTTACGTTAACTACAGTAATTTGCATTAAATCACAAAACACTTAGAGTATTTAATTTCATTTTCTCTTTCGCATCCTCTGTGATTCAAATTAATGATGAAATCCGAATTAATTAAATCAGATTAAAAATTCCAAAAGGAGCCAAACGTTCAAGTGTTAAATGAAACATTTTAATTCTTCAAAACGGTGAAAGCTATATTTCGCGTTACGATGCGATTCAAATTTCTCAAATTTTGTTTCTGCAACTTTTTACTCACAGCAATCGTGGTATCTCCTTTATTACCAGCATCAGTCACTTTTATAACAGTCTCTTTCACTTGCATTTCGCCATGACGAGAACAAAACGAATCCAACGACCGTAAAATTCTGTCCGATTTGTGTCTTCATCGTCGAACGACGTGTTCGCGAAAAAGCAACACGCGGGGACAGAGGGATTCAAGAATTTCGCTAGTTCTTTCCTTATCGAATATCAGAGTTAATTATCGATCGTTTAGCGGTATAAAAATGAAAAAAATCGGGCGGGCGAGTTCTGCAAAAAATGTCTACAACCTTTCTGAAACCGCGAATAGAAAGAGCACGTGTTGGAAATGTATGAAGAAATTTTCAACGAAAAGCTAACTTGTTAACGAAAATTCGATGGTGAACAAAAAATGAAATTGAAACAGAGTAGGTCACGCTACACTTACGCTAAACTCACACACGCGTGTGCATTGTTACAGAAACCTGTACGTACCTTTCAAATATCAAAATTTTTTCCTGGATGACAATACAAGCTACAATTAAGCAGGAAGCAATTAAGCTTAATTAATCAGTGAATTTTGGAAGTAAAGTTGGTAACTGCTGGATACCATTCTGGCTCACTTTGTAATTTTTAAATATCCCAGTTGCCATATTATACATATTTTCTTTTTTTAAATTCTCTCCTTTCGAATTCTCTAAATCTCAACGACAAGGGACAAGTCTGTTTAAAAGACTCGATATAGGAGCATCATAAAATAGAAATCATAGAAATTCCAGAGGAACAATTAAAAAATTAGATCTACAGAAATTTTTAAGACTTCTAAGGGATTCGAGTAATTTCTCTTTGCATGAACAAAAGTGTTCTTCGTTCTGTCATGAACTTCTTCCTATCTTTAAATACCATTCTTATACATTTCTTTTTATGTACTTCTCAACTATTTTCTTATATTCTTACAAGTATTTATACCTCAGTCGCGTTAACGAAATCTAGAATCTCGAGATGAATTCTTCTTGACGAACGAAGTGTATACATAAAGGGAGAGGGAGGGGAGGAAAGGTATCACCGGGCCCGCGGAAAGAAAAACGGATAGAAACCCTTGGCCGGTCGAATTCCGCGTCCGGGACGACTTCCGGGAGGAATTGCGCCCCCCGAAAAGTACCTCTTAGCATGTTAAATGAGCCGTGGGCAATGGCTACGACGGCGACGGTGATTCATTTCTCGAGGCATCGTCTGAAAAAGTTTCGATAAGAACGACCACCGTTACGGCGGCGGCATCTCTCCGCGCTGTATACTTTCTTCCATCGAGANTTTAAGATGATCAAAATTGTGCCAAGTGCAAGTGTGTCACAGGTCGACAGTCAATAGACGTGTAATTCACGAGCGTCGTCGACGACGCGGCAAAGATGGACCGTCCCTGTTGTCATTACGACGGGGCAATTGATGCTCGTGGACCAAAGTTTTTACATTGTCTAACGCTGACAGAGTCGAGTCGTTCATCATTGAATCGCGATGAGGGGATACGCGGCCGCATACGTGTAACGTGGCTCGAAGAAAAGTTCCATCGACGGGACGTTCAATCTTGTTTTTTCCCCCTAGCTGGCTGCTACCGAGTGCCATTCTCTTTTGACAGTTCATCGAAACCTTCGAAACGGTCGGAGAGATCTGAGAGAGACAAACGCGACGATGTGGAACTCGACAGACGACGCAGAGTGTGTGAAAAAAAAGAAGCAAGGCCGAACACTTATCTGCTATATAAATTTCATTCTTCGTTTTAGGCATTGTGCCATTATTTGAGTTCAATCGTGTAAAATACTCCATGATAAATAAGAACTTTCAGATATACATACTGATTACAAAATATATATTTTTTTAAGTTATTTTTCAATGAAACGTTTTAACATCACATGTCAGATTTGTCAAAGCACCAATTTTTTTTTTCTAGTCACGTATTGCTAAATTATTCTCTTAATCCTCAAATACTGAAAAATAAGAAAATTGAGTTTTAGTTTAGTTATAGTTTTCAATGATTCCATTCAAAGTTAAGCAATTGATATATATATTACCTGAGTAACAATAATATGTATTTAAAATAAAATAAAATAAACGCTGTGCCAAGGCTCTTTGTACCTACTGTAATGCCCGAACTTGTAAATCTTCGCATTGGTTCGGGAAGAAAGGAACGGAGAAAGTGCAGGAGAACAATGGAGTAAAATTGGTAAAAGCACGGGAAAGAGGGCCATATTTGCAAAACAGCAAAATAAAGTATGTAATGCATATCGACAGTCCGGCTTTCTGCGAGGACGATTGTTCGTTGGTATCGATAGGGAGGGAACACGACGGGAGAGAAAACGCGAGTTTTCAGCCGGTGGGACATTGTGCTTGTATTTTTCAGAACGAGTTCCCGTTAGAAGGCAATTTTTATAGAGAACGAGGGAATTTTACAATAACGAGCCGTGGGAAACGAACATTTTATGCCATGAAGTCCAGCTCGTTTTAACGCTGCCATTCCGTTGAATGCGATTTTTGAAATTAAGAAAGGATTAAAATATGAAAATACAAAGAAGCGACGAAAATATCAACGAAGGGAAGTTCAGACAGCTCGAAACTAGTGAAATTGGAGCGCAAAAGCGGGGGAACTTCAAATTCGAGTTTATCGGCCAATTATCAATTCAGCTTGACGCAGTGCAAATTGAAAACGTAAATCAAGCAACATTGTTACTTACGTTTACTATTTTTAGTATCGTACTGGATTACTAAGTTTGGTTTTTATTAAAAATTCATAGACTGATGGCGAATAAATGTCACCCGTTAAACGTAACTTCAATCATCAAAATTTACGAACTCTCTTCGAGTCGTAATGTCGACAACGTACTTGAATTGATAACATTGCTCTCCATAACCAATTTACCCGCAGTAATTGTACAGCAAACATCAATTGTGCTATTCAATCATTCTGGAACGTAATTCGACATGCTGCGCATATACATATTTGTGGGAATAGATGGCTCAGAGTTAGGCTAAACGCCATATACTAACGTGGATTTTACCTGCCTGCTGGCAGGTGTGCATGGGTGGTAATCGGTGTTTTTCTATACACAGTCACGTATGTGCAACGGTGGCCAAGGTTGATCGCTATATGATACCACATATGTTCACGTGTGTCTAGCGATAGATTACCGCGTATGTATTCCACGTGTATTTAACCATGAATCACAGCGCGTGAATTCGCGTATATGCATCCCGTGATTTCACGCGCGATTGTCCGTTTATTACTCCATAGATTCGTAAGGCAGCTTTGAACGCCTCGTGAATTTTCCCCTGTATTTCTGCGAGTTTCTTTATGCCACTCTCTACGGAATTTACGCGTGCGCTTCACCACACATCTCGAAATTTATCACTGCACAGTATACCCTTTCTACTGCACGCGTTATCGCTGCACGCGGTGAATTAATTGCTTCTAAATACATTTTTCCAGCACGCGACCGCTCGTCCATACATTTCCGTGCGTTCCGATTAAATCTCCGAATTTTTGTATACAACTGTTGTCTGTTTATTAAATTAAATTCGATCTCATAAGTAGTAGAGATAAATAATAAACAGAGGTAAATTTCTCCATATCGAGGTACGAAGTCTCCTGGTTATCAAGAAAAGCCGCCAATAAATAAACTAACTTTCTATGCATTTATGAAAAATCTATAGATGCATAGATACAATGCTTGTAATATGGAGAACTATATAAAATACACTTAAAGTATACAAGGTATATAAATATATGTGAAGGTAACGTTCCTTGTATTACATGCAATAGATAAAATAATTTTCTATCTACGTTCTATTTTTTTTTTTAATTATCTTTATAAAAATATATGTAAACATCCGCAGTCCACTAAGTGACTAATTTGCAACGAGAAATAAATTTTCGTGCCTCGATATTAACAAGGTGACTTCCACTTGCGTTACATTCATGCGAAAAAAATTGATGTCTGTGCAGAATACTAGAGATCGCGAGCAAACCACAGGAATTAAAAGGGAAATGTTAATTTCGATCGCGTGCGGTACGAGGAAACCCTTTCTCGTTTATCGCGCTTTGCTTAGCTTTTGTCGGTTTCGGTCTCGGCGACAATTGCGTGACATTTTCTCAATCCTCGGCATGCATTCGGCGTTGTCGTAAGTGCAATCGTTCGCGCGGAAACACCGTAAGGAAACTTGCTACAACAATCGACGAGAAGCCCGAGATTGCCAAGGGGGAAAATTGTTCAGAGGCTTCGTGACGGTTTCTACGGAATATGTGGCGGGGGTGTACGTGAAAGCGGAATTCCATCAGCAACCGCCGGAATCGCGACACTTCGAGCGTGTCACCTTTGCGCGTTCAATTATAACGTCGCGTCTCGTAAGGAGCGTTGTAGCCGTCGACTATTACCAGACGCATGAATTAATAGGCTCGAATACAATTTTGCCATGCACGCTCAACACTGTGTAAAGCCTCTCTCTTTTTCTCCTTCGTCCTTTCTGCGCTATTTTTTTTTTCTGTGATCAAAATTTATCGCAACATCAAGTAAATTTAGATTATTTTCAGATATTCATTTCCATGATCAATGATATAAATTCACAGTCAGTGAATATTTGATATCTAGAAGTATTGCGAATTGCTTGTCACTGATTTTCGAAATTATAGCTATCGATTCGATCGATCAGATAAAGATATATAAGAAACGATTGGATTAAAAGCAGTTCCTTTTTAGCGAATGTAAAATTTGATCGATGTCTTCGTTAAATTTCCCGAAATCTAACAAATCTAACAACTATTTTTAAATCATCGAAATAAGAAACTCCTGCATCTGTATTCCACTTCTATCGTTCCGCGATCATCGCGAATCTCTCCGCAATTAAATACCGCGAAAGAGAAGGTTCTACTAGCCTCTAAAATTTCCCCGCGGCTCTGGCAATTACCCAGCTTCGTTTTATTTCATCGTCGCTCTTCGCGCATATTCGAGAGCAGCGATTCCCTCCTCGTCAGCGAATTTCTCCGCTGAAAGGAGCAACGGCGACGCCGTTCTGATTTTCATTCAACAGGGCCGTAACTTCCAATCAGCGAATAAAAAGCGACAGAGAAAAGAGACGGGAGGAAGCCGCGGGATTTCAGCCGCGTTCTTTAGCCGAGCGCGCCGCCAGCCGCGAAACAGGCCACAAAAGGAGGCCTGGTTAATTTCCGCGCGGCGGGGAGGGAAAAAGCTGGGGGATGGCGTGCAACTGAAACTTCGACTCGTTGAAAAATTTACAACGCGCCGTGAGCTATTGCTCGTCGAGACGAGACGAGACGAGCGAGAATGGGACGAGAACCGAGTGAACTGAACGCGAGAGAGCGAGCGGCGTGAGATAGGTGGAGAGGAAAGGCAGAGGCTTTTCACGGCGGGGAGAACCGCTTCCTTTCCTTCTTCCTTCCTGCCCTTTGATCCCGTAATCAGCCCTTTGTTCCCTACCCACTCTGATACGTTTCCCTTGTAAATGACTTCGCTGATTCGACCGTTCCTTTTATTAACCATGCAAATATGAAATCGCGCTATCAGCCAGGAGTCTTGCGCTTTATCAGAGCGTGGCAGGGTTACGAAAGAGGGTTGCTCGCCATCTTACGCTTATTACAATGGGTAGAATTTTGGGTGAGAATGTGGTTAGGGGACATGGAGGGAGGGAGGGAGTAACAGTTAATTAGAAGTTTCGCTCTGATGACAATCGAGATCTGAGCGTTAGATTGTCCCCCCTCGGAGGGTGAAACCGCCAGGTTGATATTAAAGCAACAATTTTAGATAGGTATCTGTACGCGGTAGAAAGTGTTTGAGCAATTTAAATTTAGATCCGAACCTCGAGATAGCGAAAGACATTATTATATAGAGGAGAGGCACGGCGAACAGAGGAAGCTTAGCGAACAAACCCCTCGGCCCGCGCCTCTGGCTTCGCGGCTCTTCGCTCCTCTTGCGCTTGTTACGCAAGAAAGGAGAAGAAAATTGTTGGCGTGTTAATTTAGTTTAGACGAGTCGACGCTCGACGCTCGTATTTGCGACGGTAGTTTCATTATAAAACGGGTCGTGCGGAGATACGGGTTCTCGTTCTTTTTTTTCCTTTTTTCCAAGAGGAGTCGTGGTCGAACAGACCCTCCCCCATCCCTCCCTTCCTAAAAAAAAAGTAGAAAAAAGCACGGGGAAAAATATCCACGCTTTTTAAGAGAAAAGTACATTTTTTTGAAATTTCCATAGAAATAACGTAATTTTCGTGCCGGCATCGAGAGGAAGTAAATGTGCCCGAATCATATCTCCGACTGGAAGAACGAACGAAATGATAATACGTTACATCGGGTACACACGCGAGCAACATTCCGCGATAGAAACAGCATACACTGAAATTCGAATCAAGGCTGGCAGGTTATCCGCGACCGGTGTTTGTGTTTCAGCGGGTAACCTGACGAGGATCCAGGTGAAACAAGATAATCCTCGGTAAAAGCCACTTACGAAGCGGTGTATGGTACTTTAACTTGTTATTATACAAGTTCTCGTGGCGGCTCTTAAATAAGCTTGCGGCCCTCGTGAAAAGGAGACGAAAAACGGGGCACGCCTTAGCTCAGCGCAGCGTGAACATTTAACGAACGGTTAACGAGCCATACGTAACCGAAGGAATAACCTCGGTTGTCGAGCTAAGCAATCTAGTTATCATCCTCATCCTTTCGCGGGGAATCGTCAAGGCGAGTTTCTACAGAGACTGTCAATTAAAGCACAGATCAGTCTTCTCGCATCTTTTCCTTTCTTCATCTAGCGAATTAACGAAAGATAATAATGGAAGAGCGCAACATAACTGACACATTTTCCCATTGTTTTAGATTTTAGAATCGATGCTAATTGATTAATTAAAAACGCGAAAGTTTGCTTTCAAATGGAACTTCACTTGACAAATTTCGCGACAAATCAGAGACAGTTGAAAGGAAGTTTCGTGCCTCAATTACTCGTTTCCGAAAGGAAGGAACTAATGAATATTTCCTTATAGAGGGAGAAAATGAATATCGATCGAGTCCGTGTATTAAGAAACAAACTCTGCAGGGAGTAAGCAAAAAAATTTATAAAGTTTTAAATTAATTTTGATTAAATCTCGATTAAGGTTAAACTTGTGTTTCCCCGGTGTTCTACAAACTTAATAGATATTAATTAACTTTGAATTTCCAAGCTTTGAAATCGACACATTTTATCGATCGTTGCAAATATTCGTTCTATCGACGAATCAATTTCAGAGAGAGTTAAATCCGACACGGAACAATGATATTTCAAGTGAAACGGTTGGGAAACGTCATTTAGTTTAACTAATTCGAGTGGCCGTAATATAAACACGGATAATTTCAAATGAAAATGTTACAATAGTGAGGTTAACTAGTTTCGTCCAAGGAAAGTAAACTCAAACGTGTCACCATGTCGAAGTTATGTATATGTTGTCTCTTGTCCAATGAATATTCAATTTCAAATAATAGATATATAATTATCATTTATAATTTATAATTATGATATTTATAATTATAATTATAATTTCAGATAATAGATATATAATTATCATTTAATCATGAAAACTATTAATTCTCCAACGAGAATTTTATTAACGATAAAAATATTAGAGATTGGCACTTGTTATGAAAAATGGATGATTTCTAGATCTTGTTAAGCCTATTACAATCGTTTTTAAAAAATTTTATATTCCAACCTCACTCTCATTTTAGAAAGCAAAAGATAAAAATTCATAATATTCTAAAAAGATGTTTAACGTGAAATTTAATCGAAAAATCAGAATAGGAACGAGAACGTTCACAGATTTTGTTCGAACTCGAGATATTTTTTAACGTTGAGAAAATACTAGAGAGTCGAAAGTGAAGGGCTGAAAGAACTGGCAACTGGGTAAATAATGTCCTTGTTTTTCGCTTTTCCTTAAGCACCGTTAATTAACAATCAAAGGAAATTTCGAGAAACAAATGGTGAGTAAAGCTTCCTGTGATCCCAGCTGTTTTCGAAAACAGCATGCTTTTCGAGTTTCATTCCACGGTAGAAAATGCGCGTCCGTAAATCAGCAAGTGTCTAACTTGATTTAATCAACGACTAAGTTACTAATTTCCTTCGAATTACTCGCGAAAAGCATTCAGCTGCAAATATCCCGAGAGCCTTAATTAACAACAGGTTGTTTAATCTTCCGTGACCCGCGACGAGAACGTTTCGTTATAATCCTATCTCTCTCTTTTCCTCAACTTTTTTCTTTCATTTGTTTCCACTCCTCCTTTTTTCTCTTGAAAAAAAAAAAAAGGATTTTAATCCCAAAACTCTTGCCCGTCAAATGACAAACGACCACAACCGCATAAAACTAAGAAAGTGTGTCTCGCACTGCGGGCAGCAGTTTTCGCAATTTTCGCGGAGAAATTATCGCGAACGTGTCGTAGAGTTCCACAGGGCCAACTAGCGTAAGAACCGGAGGCATAATGTAGTTTTATTGCGGCCACAATTCGGTCCAACACGAAACTTCCCCTTGTTCGTTCGACTTCCTCCGCGCCCTCGAATATTTTTCAAGTGTTTCTTCTGCAAACGTTTAACCGAACGATCTACCGAAAGAGAAGAGAAAGCTTCCTCACCGCCGTACTTTCATAGAGTTTAGGAGGAAAAAAGGAAGAAAAGAGGAAAAAAAGGAAAACACGTTCGCTTTTTTTTTCTGGCGCAAAGAAAACGCGATTTTCCACGGACGAATAACTTGGGGAAAAGAGTCAAGAACCGCAAGCTTCCCTGGACCACGTCGAACGCCGATAGGAAATATTGACTTCGATATTTATAGAAGCGAATCTCGGGATCTAAGTGCATGCTATCCGATGCACCGAAAGCACATTCGTGGCACGTTTCGTTCTACGCGCATGGATTTATGAAATATTCCAAAAAAATAAATAAATAAATAAATAAAAGGAAGAAGAAAAAGCGAAAAGAAAAAAACCGCAGTAGTTTATCGTGTCGTTGGACGTGTTTTCCCTCGTCCCTTTATTTTCAACGCGAACTATCAAGCCACCTTTCACGAAATTTTCCAAAGAGCGTAGACATCACGAACGGAAAGAATGGAATAAGCGAGAAAGCTTGTTGGAAGTCAACATCGACCGTAAAAATCGGAAAATCGTAAAAATCGGAACTTGATATGTATTTTGGCCGAGTGTACAGAATTGGGCGTATTTTTTCACACGGTGCATTCCAAGAACGTGCATTCGAAAATTCTTCTCTGCCTCCTGTTTGCAGTGTTGGAGAACCGATTATTTGCAAAAGGAATTAAAATGGTTCGTTTGGTTGTTTCTCAACTCGCAACAAGCAGGAGGGGGGGACAGAGGAGGAAAAAAGAAAAGAAAAATAAAAGAAAAGAAAGAGCAGAGAAATCGAGACAATTCGCGATGGGATGATTTCCGTGGCGTCCCCTTGTTCAATCCAGGGAAACGATTTTAAAATCCCGAGGATACCGTTCGACTGGCTGAGCCCCTTACACGCACGAGTTGCCTGAGCTGCAATCAATAAGAAGTCGAGATTGCTTCAGCGATTGCCTCGGGCTGGATAGCAAGCAAAGGCTTCCACAGGCCCCGTAGAATGAGAAGGGGCCAACGATTGCGGGCTCGGAAAGAAGAATCTGCATCTATCGTCGGCGTGTAAGCAACGTGAACAGAAATAGTGCGCGCGGAATGCACGTTCTCTGACGAGTATTAAAAAAGACGTTCGGTCCGTTTTAATTTCGTCTCGTGAGAACGTTTTTTTTTTTTAAAATTAGGATCAATAAGCTATTATAATGCAAAACCGAAGTGACGACATAAATAATATCGTTAATAAGAGATTGGTTAAGATTTTTCTACGTATAAGCTTCGAATCTTATTAAATTTCAAGATTCAGGCTTTGGAAATAGAATTTTCTAATGTCCAAGTTTCGACAGTGTGGGCACGAACTTCCGATTCGAAGCACCGTGACTGAATTTTGAAATTTAATAAGATTCGAAACTTATACGTAGAAAAATTTTAATCAATCTCTTATTAACGATATTATTTATATCGTCACTTCGGTTTTGCATTATAATAGCTTATTGATCCTAATTTAAAAAAAAACGTCTTTCTCACGAGACGAAAAATATAACGATTATCCTTTAAATAAAATTCCTCACCTATTAGAAAGGTAGGATCGATGTAAAGTATCTAAAGAAAGATCCATTGTTAAAAATTGGTAGTTTCAATTTCCTTAACGAGACAGTGCTGAAATCCTCGGCACGCGAACTTGTAATAGTCAATTCCATTGACGTGGGATTTAGTTTTGAATCAGATTTTAATACCCCTGGTGGCGTACAGCTACAACTTCGAGGGCTGGACGTTAACCCTCCCTCTCCCCTCATAATCTGTCAGAAACGACGAACGATCGGTTTCCGTTTGGAAGTACTTCGGAGGCTAGTGCCGAGGGTGGAAGAGCGGAGAAGTTAAACGTTCTGAAAGTTTCCTGTCTTTTCGCTCCTCTCGCGCCCGATATCCGCTCTTATAATCCCGCGTCGTTTTCATTCGCGGCTTTCAAACTTACTCCAGACAAGGAGTCGCGAGGAACACTCTTATTAAGGTCGGATTATCCTGCTCTTCGCCCGTACGACGCTTGAATCGTAATTCGTATGTTTGCGTTCTTGCCACTTCTAGCTACGTTTTCGAGACGAGCTCGAGACGAAGGGTTCTCGCGCCTAGTTACAAACACACACACACACACACACACACACACACACTTACACTATGACGATCGTAAAAGTTGCAAACTAGAAGTTGTAAATAAAGTTGGAGAAATGTCGGAATGCAACAAGGCAAATTGAATTTAGATGAAGCAGAATATCGACTCTTCTACCTAGTTCCTCAATCGTTCTTTTTAATTGTTTCCTTTCTTTCAAATTGGTGTCCATTTTATCTTCGTCGACGTTCAATTTCGAAAAAAAGTTTGCAACTGAGAACGAGAAAAATGAGAGTGGAAATTCTGTCTGTAGGAATAGACGACCAAGTTTCGGAATGCAGCGTCTCTTCGGAAACATAAATTAATTAGACTACGCGCGAGCAACGCGGAATCGTTCGACAAAGCTAAAGCCAATGAAACCATCGCAGTTGCACGACAGATTTCCGACACGTAGAGGAGATCCGAGTTGCTCGTCGTCTCGAAATAGCCCAGGATCATTCCGATAGGATCTAGTGCGTACAAAGCAACCTTTACGACGTACCAATTCCCATTCCGCGTCATAAACTTGTTTTCCGCACCCTCGTCAGGGGGAAACAGGCCCTTCACGTGTACACGCACGCATCCACACGTAGACACACGGAGAGACACACGCGTGTACCGAAGATCAAACAGAAGTCGCACGACGTCGAAGACGCCCTGCTATTACCCTTGACTCAACTTTTCCTCAACCCTCCCCCTTCAAGCCGATCCTTCGAGAAGTCGAATGTCCCTCATCCCGAAAGAAGATACTACCGGGGAACGTGATCGTTCACGTGGAAACGACCGGGGCGTTGATCTTTGGATTTATTCAAAAATTCCTGTTCCCTTCAATGCAATTTTCTTAGATTGGATATCTTTTTTTTTTTCTTGATGTTACGTAAAGTTTTTATTCTCTGCAGATATTCTCTCTTTGGAAGAGAAATTTCGATTTTTGGATTAACGACGACAACAGCGATTAAAGGCTGTTTTAAAAATGATTTGAAGTTCTGATGTCATTTAGATTTTTTTAGTCCAAGAATTTTTTTTTTTTTTTTTTTGGAAATAGTTTGATCGAATAGATAATTTTTCCAGTCTTGCTCTCTCTCTCTCTTTCTCTGAGAGTTAGAATTACTTCTAATTCTTGGACATGTTTCCTCTGACGTTGTAAGCTGAAATATTCTTTATTTTCGGAGCTATTTAAATTACCGGGTTATACGATCTCTATATTAAAAATTCTTCGAATTATACAAATTCTCGTTCCCATTATCGAGGATTCCAGCGATTATTACGAAGAATTCGTGCTATACGTAACTACCGAGAATCATCGTGGTGCAAAGTTAGTTAGGTAGGATAGTGACGGAAACAAGATAATTCCATCCGACGGCCATCAACGTTAATGATCTCTCATTGTAAATTCAATTTCGTTCGCTGTCTATCCTTCAATCTATTTTGGCACATCGACATACGCGTTTGATAAAATTTTTCGCTCGAAACCGATACGTCGATAAATTAATCAAAAAAACAAATAATTTACTATTGTTGTCCGATTGAAAATTCACTTTGTCGAGTGTAATGACGTGTTCACGGAACAACAAACTCGCTGGAACCCGCACGTCGAAGAAAAGCGCACGTTCTCAGTGTTACGTGATATATTTCGAGATGGAAGAAAGGAAAAACCGGTTGTAGCACCGTGAAAGATGATAATAACGTTGCAAGAATGAAAAATACGAGAAGAAAAAAAAAGAGTAGGAGAGAGAGAGAGAGAAGAAGAATACGTGCAGTTGGAAATTCTAATTCTCGTGTTTCACTTTTTCTACCTGGTTTTCGTGTATTACTGCTTTAAAATACACGAGGAATATATAACGGTTGCATGTAAAAAAAAGAAAAAAAAAAGAAAAATAAAACTTAATGAATATGGACAATTTAGAAGAGCTAAATAGCCACGAGCTAATGGCTATTTACACGGTGAAACGGGGGGGAAAAAAAACAAAGTTTAACCCAAGGTTTCCCTGACAGGAGATATTTAGAAAATAAAAGACAAGGAAAAGAGAAGAGGCAGGTGAACGTTTCCCACGCAACGGGCAGTGACGAGAGGCACGAAAACTTGTCGACAAGAAAGTAATCGTTTAAATTGGCGGACGCAATCCGCCGAGGATCAAACGTAATTTATCTAAAGTGCGTTCATAAGTCTTGCAATTAGGTGGTCGTCGAAGGGTGCACGCGAGCAATTATTGGAGAAAATTGGATAATTCCTTTGAGGCGGTACGAAAGAGGGTTAGGCTCATGATAGTGACTAATGACGATAAGCTTTAAATTAGCCATCTTTCTGGTAAATTAACCCACTCTCCCTCCCTCGTATTGATAATCGATGGTTTCCGTAGTTCAAGGTCGCAGTCTGCTTCATTTGAATTCAACTTTAAGAAAAATGCCGATCATTTCCGTGACGATCTGACTTATGATTCAGTTTTCCATGTCACATTAAATTAATCGAGTGATAGAAAACGATAGCATTATTTGTCAGACGAGAAGGAGAACAAATCTGCGTTTCTTCAAAGATAAAAAGAGTGAAGACTTTTTTAAACTCGAGAATCAAATCATTTGTTAGTCGGAAGTTCTTCTACTCGTGACTTTAAAAACGGATTGTTAGAAATAAATTTCACTAATTAGAATGCATTTCGAATACAAACGTAACAATGTGTCAAAAGTGCTAAATTGTTGCATGAAGAAGTTAATTCATTTTCCCTGGTAGACCTTTAGTCAACTAACAGAATGAATCTACACTTACAATTATTGCGACTAGTAATACAAGTCCGTCATATGTCAGCCGAGCGAGTCACAGTCAAGTTCTCTTTAATCAAACGTCATTCTGGTGAATGAAAATCCCAGATTCTCAATAATAATAAAAACGACAATAGCAAGAAGAATAGTACTATACATTTTACGACTTACGAGTAGTAAACATCTGTCATATGTCAGACGAGTAACTTAATGTTCTTTTTAGCCAGAAATGCGTCCGACGAAATCTCCAACGTTATAGATTTTTAATCAGAATGGAAATGACAACGAAATAAGGAATTTAACAATACGATAATAAAAATCCTACACACGTTGCAACTAGTAATGAACATCTGTCATAAGTCAGACGAGAGAACTCAATGTTCTATTTGATCAGACATGTGTTCGATTTCAGATTAAAGATTGCAGAATTAATTAAACGAAATAAGGAAGATAATATAAGGATAATATAAGGATGATAAGAATAATGTCATGTATCAAGACTTACCAGTCACCTTAATGTGATAGGGTAGTTGAGCGCGCCAGGTGTCTTGCATTTTCCTGTCAGGTGCGACGCATCGATACTCGCCAGCTTCCTGGTAAACGACTCGACTCAAAGCCAGCGGACCGGGACCACCGACTGGATCCATTCCAGGACCGTGTCCCCAGCAACCGCCGTCGCATTCCAGAGTCACCGCTCCACCGATCTGAACTTCCATCTTCCGAGAATCAGTAGCCTCGCCGTTCAACGCTTCCGCTTCCGTTTCCATGTCTGGATCGTCTAAACAGTTTGATTTAAACGATTGTGAATGTTGGCCACGAGAGTTGAATAAAAGGCAACGGAAACAGAGCAAAGATTCGTTCGCTGAAAAAAAATTTACGAAGCTGGATAGAATTCGCCGATTCTTCGAAATTATTGTAGCCAGAAATCTTTCCCAACGCGTGTGTATTCGAAATATTTCCACGTAGTGTAGGGAATTCTTCCGCGAAATTGATCCCAGTTCGCCCGAGATACTCCTACAATCTTTCTCCACCTATATTCAAAATTTTTCCACGTAATATGGGAAATATTTCCTCCCATAAAATTGGCCCCCGGCCTTTCCTTCGATATTCGCTACACACACCGAGAAAGAAATTACAGGTTTCAATTTTTCCAATTTTTCCGCCGTGTATCCAAGGGAACGAGCGAAGCTCCGTGTATCCGCGCGAGCGGATTCTCAGGCACGCGGCTCGCATTCGTATCTACGGGTATTTCAAAGCGTTCGGTGAAATCCGGTCGGTCGTTGTCATCGATAACAACGAGGTGGTCGAGCATCAGGAATCGCACGCACGTACCGGGGATAAAGTTCAAGGTGGAAGTGTCGTAGCCACGTGCGCGCGTGATCTTCCTCGAAAGATCATTTTTTCCCGAGCAGGCGAGAACACCGAGCCCGGCGAAAGGTAACACATCAGTGACGTTTCTCACCTCAGTGTTACCTTTCCTTTTCCAATTCTACCTACGTAATTATATGTCCGTGACCGTTTGCTCTCGAGCTAACGCTATGTCCACAATTACGAGAGGGGAAAGAGTGCTGGCGAAGTCGTAGCCGGGCTATTCTCCTAGCCGGAGAGAGTAGAATTAGAGCGTCGGTAGAATAGGTTGGTGTTCGTTCGGGCGGAGAGGGAGACAAAAGGAACAGAGAAAAAGAAGGGCAAAAAGGAGAGCGAAACGGAAACGATGGTGTGGTGGGGGAGGGGGTAGTCGAAGGTGGATGGAGAAAGAGAGCAGTCCTTTGAGTTAGCAAGCTGATCCTCTGGCTCATCCTATAACAAAACAAAGGGATCAAAGTGGTGGATGCGACGATAGGAGGCTTTTACACCCTCCCTCCAGAGCTGCCGGTCGGCTCGTTGGCTATACCTCGTTTGTCTTGTAGTTTGTTCGGAATTTTACAGCAAACACAGTCGTGATGCTATAACAAACAGCCGGTACGCCGGGAGGTTAAGGGATGAAAAGGGGAAGAGTTTTTCCCGTTTTTCTTTGTTAGCCCTGTGTGAATGCGCGCGCTTACACGCGTACGAATATAGGAGGGAAGGCCCTCTTTTTTAATAGCGATTCTCGTTACCTACGAATTTGATCTATCGCCGGAAATTTCGACTGACGCGCACTTTGATCCTTGGCGCGCGGGCAATTCTGTCGTGTTTCGCCGCATCGACGGAATCCATGCGTCATGATCTCGCGCCCGTTGACCTCACGTTCGGCGTCTATCGTTGAAAAATATAAAAATACTCGAGCACGTATTGCACGATATATCGACGTTTTATCTTCTGGCGAACGAGATGTTTCGAGATGTTTTCGAACGTCGACGAATAGCACTTTTTTTTTCTTTTTTTTTTTTTTTTTTTTCACGTTTNCGTTTGGCCGTCGAGTGCCGATAGATTTTACCGTGTATTTAGCACGACTTTCAACGTCTTTACTTTAAATCGATATCGCGAAGATCGGCAAATTAAATGAATAACACAGAGCCGTTTCGTTATTCTGAATTGCTTCTGAATTTTTGTGATGGCTTGAAAGACGAAAGAATGGGTTCAATTTTCAAAGGGTCGTCTGTTCCCTTGAGTTATTACCAGAGTCGAATATCTTGCATTGGTATTGTTATATCTATACAATGAATTATTTCTTCGCTACATACACTACAATAATTCTAAACTTCCAACTTTCCTATGCAACAAAGAATACGTTGATTACCTTCTTAGAATATTATTCAAATAACACTGTAATCGTCTGCCAAGGCAAGAAATAAAAAACGAAAGAGCATTTTAAATAACGTAGTTGAGACGATACTGCAAAATGGACGACGAAGTGCTAATCGACGAATATATGTGTCAATATACGAATCAACCTGCCAAGAAACTCGACGAGTAACGAGCGCGTATGTACAACGATGACCATCTGAATCTCGGTAAAACGAAGAATCAATCAGAGTTTCGACAGAACGTTTCAAACGCATTGAAAGAAAAAAAACAAAAAAGAGAGAAAATGAAGAAAAGGAGAAAAGTACTCACAGCGTACGTTCAGAAAATATCCGATGCTGGTGAATATGCCGAGCATGTGCCTGGTATAACATTTGTACCAGCCGCTCTCGGCACGGGTGATTTTTGTGAAGTTCAGCCATCCGTCGTCACTCTGCTCGACGGGCGGTCCATTGTCTGAAACATAAACGGAGAGGCTGGTATGGTACAGGAATTAACTCGGTGGAAACATCGCGTCGTCCGACGATTCTACGCGCGCGTTTCTCGCGCGGAATCGCGCCGCCGCGCCGCTACCCGATTAACCGGCGTCGCCGTGGAATTACGCGGTCGATGCTGGCGCAACGCCAACACTGTACTCGTTATATTGTCCTTCGAAAAATCTCTGCACGCGCAGGATTACGCGCCAACGGCTCGGAACCTGGTACAGAGGAAGAGGAGGGATGCCGTGTTCGAGGGGTTCGTTCGCCAGGAAACAGGTAACCTCGGTTAATGTTTCCACTTGGTACGCGAGTCGCGGTAAAGGGAACTTCGCGTAAGTTTGCCACTTCGAGTGTGAATCGTAGCGAAAGGGGAACTTGCGCGAAATAATCTTTTGTAATTGCGGTATTTCGAGTCGGCCAAGTCTCGGCGAGCTTTTGTATATTTATATTTTGGATCTTATCGTTTAATAAATTTAAATTCTTTAAACATTGATTATTTCTCATGTTTGTGGCTTTCGATACAATATTCGGCCAGAAGTATTTCGCACAAACAATTTTTGAACGTGTGAGTTCAATGATATTTCTTGTCATATTATTTAATTGATGTATGCAGGAGAGGGTAATATATATATGTCATTTTAACGACTTTAAACAATTCTGATAAGAAATATTTCTCGTAGTGAACGGAATTATTTTGACGAAGGAATTCGGACGACATTAACAATTCACTAAAAAGAAGACAAATACTTTTGCAATTTTTCAACGTGAACAATGTTGAATGATTAATATTTTGTTGCGTGTCTCTCTGGCTTGCATTCTTCTCGGTGTAGATTTTAGAATTTTTTCAGGACGAATTCTCCATTTTTGAGTTTCTCGACTTTCACATTGCGCATTAAATGATTTTCATTGGGATTTTAGTCCGCATTTCGCCATTTCATTACAGCAATTTATTTTCCCATTAACCAATTTTTGACAATACGAGAATCATGTTGAAGATCATTATTGTGCTATTATAATATCCAATAATTTGGCATGCTTTTTAATGCATGTAGTGTGCATTTGTGCTTCCGAAATATTAACGTAATCATGTTTGCCCATTATTTCCTTGTACCCAGGAAAGCATCCCCAAATCATTGTGGCTTCTTCTCCACATTTCAAAGTGGAAAATTGATAGCGAGCATCAAATCATCTTCCTCTTTCTCGACGAATCCATTGTATTCTACTAGAATCGAGCAACTGAAACTTACTTCACTATCGCTGAAGAAGACGTTCGCCTAATTAGCTGTGCTCCAATGCAAATGATCTCGAGCAAATTTCAACCGCGATATATTCGGTTTTCTTTAAGAAACTAATTTCTTCTCCATGTCTTGTCGTCCATGGAAGCCAAATAATGTTAAATTGTTCGTACGCTTACATTCAGATTGTCAGATAGTTTTTGCATGAATATCAATAACGATTTCTCTTAGATCCGCAATCGATACGCGACGAATCTTCTTGTCTTGTTTAATTATAGTTTCCCTATATCGATCACTTTTTGATAAACTTCTCCAAGTGAATCTCATCGAAGAAATTGTTGTTTCATCGAAAAATAAATAATCTGTTTCGAGACGTCTAAACACCGGGAGACTTCGGATTCTCCGTTTTCCTTCAAACAATTTGGCAAACTTTCGTTTCGTACCATTCCAAAATATATATAGAAGAGGAACACGATTTTCAGGCCGTAATTTCTGTTTAAAAATGAATCATCCGAATACCTTTGTCTATTAATATGTAAGAGACTTTACTTTGCAATGCGCAGTTATTCTGTAGCTTGTACGGCAGCCAGCGTTAGACTAAAGGTAAATCTGTCGAGCAAGGCAATCGTGTATACGATTGAAAGACAAATAAACAGCAAGAAAAATGTTTTTGTCAGAGTTTCCTCTGCGTATTCTTTCCAGGAACTCGTTCAAGTAATTACTATTAACATTATACAGAGAAATATACACTGCTACAACTGTCTGAGAACACAAAGAGGGAACATTTTGAATTAACAAGGAAATGAATTACCAACGTTGAGAAAGCAATCGCGTGAGTTTCTGCAGAAGCTATGTGTATCCGTAATACACTGCGCCACTTTGTACTAAAATACCAAGAGAAACGTTCATGTCCGAATTCTTGGCTAATAAAGACACTGTGCATCTTTCAACGTTTAATTATTATTAATCATTATTAATATTATAAGTCCGTAATACACTGCGCCACTTTGTACTAAAATACCAAGAGAAACGTTCATGTCCGAATTCTTGGCTAATAAAGACACTGTGCATCTTTCAACGTTTAATTATTATTAATCATTATTAATATTATAAGTGAAATATTGCTACAACTGTCTGAACTGCCAAAGAATCGATTAATAGAGAAATTAATTACCAAGATTGAAAGCAATCACTTTTAGTAGAAATGCCTGTACTCGTGCGCACACAGCGACACGTCGTATTAAAAATATACGTCGAGTCAGGTATCGAATCAAAGAATCGATTAATAGAGAAATTAATTACCAAGATTGAAAGCAATCACTTTTAGTAGAAATGCCTGTACTCGTGCGCACACAGCGACACGTCGTATTAAAAATATACGTCGAGTCAGGTATCGAACTCGACTTAACTCGAGGCATAAGTCGCGAGGAATGGAGATTCATTGGGGCGATTCATCGATAAATCAAACTACACCGGCGATTCCAGCCATCAATAATCCCCAATTAAAACGAACAGCCGCGATAAATCGCCGGACGGTTACAACCCTTTCGTGCAGCCGGTACTTAAAGCCCAGCGATCGTACCGATCGTATTTTCGTTAATCAAATTAGTACACGCGATCCGGCTATCTTCTTTCCTTCGACCGGGCTGCTGCTGCTGCTGCTGCAATAAGAAGCGAACGGTAGCATACGCCGCCGCGCCGAGAGGATCTACCACGGCTCGGCTTACTCGAGCGAACGAGCGAANAAAAAAAGAGTGAAGGAAGAAGAACGACGAAGAGGTAGCGAAGAGAAAGTAGTAAGAAGAAGTAGAAGAAGAAGAAGCGAAAGCGCGCGCGCGACTGACGAGAGAACGTGAAAGAAGCCGTTTCGAAGCGTAGCATTTTTTAATCTTGACGAAGCATTCACAATACGCGGCCGGATTAGAAAAGAGGAGAGGAGAAAGAAGCACGCTAGCCGGGGCTGCTAATGCAGACGAAAGATAATATCTGCCGCGCATACTTATCTGCGATGAGGGATGCTTATTCGCTCGCTCGGAATATACGGTGGGATTATTTATTGTCCTGACTCCACCGAGTTCGCGATACTCCTCCTCTGGTCGCTGCGGTATAAACTAATGTGTTTTAATTGTACGATTTATCGTTTTGTTTGCTGATGACTGCGAAGAAACAGCCTGGACTTTAGCAAATAGAAACGCTTAAAATATCACGGCTGTATTTTAAGTTACCGATATTGTGAATTAACCCTTTCACGTTCATGTCATATATACCATATGAAAGATTTTTCTCGATAATAAAAATCACTTTTAAATAGTTGATGATATCAACGATATAGAACGAGTATAAATACAGTCACTAACAGATCTAGATCAGTTATCCATATATTATATTATATTCGTATGTGACATATTATTTTTCATACAAAAGTTTTCTATAATTTTATCACTCTGTAAAAAGATACATTCACATTAAAAATATCTATATTATATACATAACATACATGTATATAATATCTATATTATATACATAATATGTATATTACACTAAAAATATCTAATTAAATATATAAATATCTATAGATGTGTATGATTAATACACATCTAAAATATCACATTAAAAATATCTAAAAATATCACATTAAAAATAATAATATGAATTATATTATTTTAAACAATAAATTCCATTGCAAGGTTTAATAGACAACACGCAAAGAGTTGAAAAGGAGAAACGTAGGTTGGTGATTCTTTGGATCTTCATTCAAGCAGAATTTCGAGAACATCTCATTTTAGAATTTTTGTAATGTACCTTTTTTTTTTCTTTCTTTCTTTCCGTGTTTCTCTTTTGGGACAGGATAGCGTGGGTAAACGAAACATCGAATTCTTCGATACTATTGTCACTTACCACGTTGCCAGATCGGCGTGCTAGCCGGATTGCTGTCCACCTCGCATTTCAAGCTGACAGACATCCCCTCGACGATCGGAATTCCAAAACCAGGTAAGCGCGTTATCGCGAACGACGGAGTATCTGAAACAGGTATTAAGCAATTACTGTCAGTCTCGGTATCGATAGCCATGTATCGATCGCGTGTCACTAACAGATAAGAAAAATCGCGATCTAGGTGTAGATTTCTGTGAAAAAAAAGAAACATACGAATATCTTAACTTAATAGTCGACAGAAACGAGAAGATTTCTTATTAAAAAAAAAGAGAGATAGAGAATATGAAAGAAATATGCGGATTAATTGCTCGAATATAGTCGAGATTTTAGCGTCCTTTGTTAATAGATGTTTAGCACAAGTTGCCAAAGTTACATCGGATATGAATCAGAAAGAGAGTTTGGTATCTTCGGCGCCGTGAAATATTTATATTTGTACATCAGACTGCGTCATTATTATTGTTTATTAAAGCACGTTCGCGAAACTGGAACGGCAGGCACGCTCGATAAGACCAGAGCTTAGTGTCTCAACACAAATTGCATAGTAATGAGGTATCGCGAAATTTCGCGTTGGCTTGCTTGCGACGTAGGCTTAAGGAGCAAGATTTCAAATGTGTTCTCCGCGCAAGTAAATTCAACTTAGCTCTCTTTAGTGGAGCACGCGAGAGAAAGTCAATTAAGGGTGAACCGCGTTGTAACGGGTATACCCGACGTCGCGGCGAGGGAAATATGTATCTCAATATCATTCGCTTCTCCTAACTCTAGTTGCGACGTTATTCGTATATTTCACTTTATCGAGCGTGCTTGTATCGCTACGAGCAACGAAAATTTTTGTACGCAGCTTTTCAAATCCTCCTCTCAGGTCCCTGAATGTTTTCCAAATTATAAAAATATGGTGATCTTTCTCTAAGGTTTCTAAGTATTTCCTGAATTGTAAGAATAAAAAATTGTTCATTCAAACGCGAATTATCGGTTGCGCAGACGAAAGGGGACAGTATGTGTGTGTATGTGTAGCAGAACGAAAGTAAAAATCGTGCAATGATTCCCGTAATAATCGAAATGAGAGGAGAGAAGGAAACGAGCCGCTCCAAGAATTATCGGTTGCGCAGACGAAAGGGGACAGTATGTGTGTGTATGTGTAGCAGAACGAAAGTAAAAATCGTGCAATGATTCCCGTAATAATCGAAATGAGAGGAGAGAAGGAAACGAGCCGCTCCATCACGGACATCAAACCTACTAATCGGCAAAACGGAACTGCACCTCTGACGAACGAGCCACCCCTTCGCCCCTCTTTGTGGGCGACATCCCTGGCACGCTGCTAGCGTTCCTTCCGCGTCATTAACGACNGCGTCGAGGACTGTGTTCCAGATAGACTGAAGCAACGACCTAGTTGAATATCATCGTGGAACTTGTCTTTTTTCCTTCTTCTTCTTAGACTCTGGTGTGACGTGTTTAAAACGTTGACATAGGAATAAAGGTGTACGTAGTATCGTAAAAGTCGATTTTTTCTTTTTCTCTTATATGTGACGTGTTTAAAAAGTTACTGGTTAGATATATGTAGCATTATACATGTAATGTTGTAGATGAAATCGTAAAAGTTTTCTTACCTAAAAGTATCTTTTTTTGTACATGAATTATGACGTACAGTGGTTGATGGTTTAAGAGATTTTACCTTATACAGGTACAATATGTATATAGTATTGTATGTGAGTCATAGATCATCATAAAAGTTGATGTTTTTCTTTCTTTTGTCTATGAATCATGATATGCAGTGTAGAAAAGTTTTGTTTGGGTAGCTAGATGAATTCTTGTAACAGATTGGTCATTACAACGCTATATGTTACTGTAATAAATTCTAATTGCTTGGCGTGCTAAACTCGTGTTATTCTGAAGTTGCTGTCACAGAAAAGTTTTGTTTGGGTAGCTAGATGAATTCTTGTAACAGATTGGTCATTACAACGCTATATGTTACTGTAATAAATTCTAATTGCTTGGCGTGCTAAACTCGTGTTATTCTGAAGTTGCTGTCACAGAAATGGGTTACAACTTCCTACAGTACCAGAAGTGGAATACGAATTACTTAGATATTCAAATTACCGAGCCGTGTACAATATACTAAATAACAACATTGATCTTTTCTTGATACATAAAGATATCGTGAAACGGATATCTTGTGCAATGTAACTATACCTCGACAGTTTTACATTCGCAATTGAAAGTGAAAGAAAGAGTCGAGCGAAGAAGAAAGGGCAGACGTTTTCGTTTAAAAATGCAAAATCGACCAGCATCTAGACGAAGAAACATTCTCTCTAACTCGACAGCTCTGTACTCGCAACCTGCTAATTCGTCGAATTTGAGAACGAAAAGGAAACACTTGAAAACACAAAGTTGTCCCGCGGATTTCCTCTGTCAAGCTATTACTTGGAGATGGAGAAACATTCTTTTTATCGTTCACGAAAGACGGAAGATTTTCTATTATTTCACAAAGCATCAGAAAACTCTCCTACCTCGAAGTTGGTAGAGTTTAAGTTTCACGGCGTTGAAGGTGCGGGTCACGACCCGGGATGGAGGGGAGTGGCGTTGAGAGTTTTCTGGGGAAAAAGTGGAAAGAAGAACAGACGAGACGGGCGAATGACGGGACACGCTTACGACGAAACGCTCGAAATTATAGTTTCAGGCCAGGCTAAGATGATGAGTTCCAGATGAGACAGCGACGATAATTCCAGCGTTGCATAAAGACGATTTGAAATGAGATATCACTCTGTGTGTTCGCCGTGTTCATGCTGTCAATGAAATCTTACGGTCTTTCTTCGACCGTTTCATTTGTCGCTGAAATTTTACGAGAAACTCATTTATAACGCGCCGGGTACAAATGGAACGGTGCTGCATTCACAAACTCAAAGCAGTGTATTGTGCGATGGAGAATGACAGGGTGTTTGTCAAGCGAGCGCAACTGCTTGCTTTTGTATACAAGAAAAGAAAAGTTCACCTCGTTTTTTTTAATTTTAATTATCCCCTTAAGAGTGTAATAAGACTGAATTTCATTTTAAAAAGAAATGCAACTTTTTTTTGTGCTCTAAAATATTCTCGTTCTTTTGAATAATTACGTCGTGTATGATAAATATTTGAAACATGGAATATACATGGTGTAACGTTGCATTCCGGACTTATAAGAGCTCTCGTTGAAATCAGATTTTCTCAACTTCACTCTCAAGCAACACTTTAACATTAACCACTAACTCAGACACGAAACAAAGAAGAGGCAAGCGACGAGGAAGAAAATTGTAATATTACTCACATTGGACGTCGAGCAGGATACTGGCGTTCATGGGTATGGTGAGGGTGACGTGACGGGCGACGCAGGCAATGGTTGCGTTATGGTGTCCTCTCAGGACTTTAAGGTGAGCTCTACTTCGTCTGCCAGACATGGAAGGCAACACGGTCAGATTGTCCGGCGGTTGTTCCGGACCATCCAAAGTAGCCTGAGACAGAGTCATCCCCCATGCTAAATCAGGCGGCGGGTTCCCACCCTCGGCGGCGCACTCCAACGTCAATTCGGAGCCCTCCTTCACAGGGACGAACTGGTTGCCCGGGTCCAATCGACGATCATCTATCAGCAGGTACGTCCCACGGGGTGCCTCTGCAAGAAATCCAAAACCAGCCGATAAGCTCGCCGACTCGTGCCTCCGTAACGATGAAAAATCATGTCCATCGAATTCATTTACCAAGAGTCTAGATCAATCGGAAATTGGAGAACGGTAAAATTTCGAAGATAATGAGCAATATTTGGCCATTATACTAGATGAGGATNCGTCGAACGAATATTACGACGTAAGATCCGATCGGCCGCGAGTATTACTGTCAGAGATCATTTTCATAGCCGTCCCGTTCGAAAGATTTCGAAATCAATATATCATAATAGGCGACACTGACGTTATTGCGTTCAATATTTCACGATGCAACCATGGGATATTACGTATTAAACTGCAATTCCAAGTCGCTAGTACATAAACAGCTTATATAATGCCCGATGCGATCCACCCTGACAAAGTTCCATGTCCGGAAACTACTAAAATATCAATAATTCTAAACTACCCTCGTATCACCGCGACGGCAGTGGATATCGAAATTGTACATAAACAGCTTATATAATGCCCGATGCGATCCACCCTGACAAAGTTCCATGTCCGGAAACTACTAAAATATCAATAATTCTAAACTACCCTCGTATCACCGCGACGGCAGTGGATATCGAAATAATATCTGCCGGAATGTATAATGCCGCGCAATTGCCATTCGCCGTGTCATACAGAAAACTCAAGTGTGTACTTTATCTTCGTTCTACCTAATGGCGCGGCAGAATTGTCGATGTTTGATGATGACAAATGTTTAATCACAGACATTCCCAAAACCACTTCACCAACACACAGTCGCGCTCGATGGCTCGCATTGCCCGACTCTATTTCGATCCATACTACTTACTAACCAAACACTGACCTGCTCTACTTTCCAGATATCTGACCGTGCATAAACCTATTTTATTTCCCGCATGTCTACCCATATGCTCGAGCTATACCACTTGTAGTGCGTCGGTTATGTGCTGGTCTATTCTACTTTCCCATTCCCGTGTGTGTATGTATGCATCGGTGTATTATCCGCGCGCGCTGGTCTAGCCATGCACGAACCTCTTTCACTTAATTCGCTTCGGTGTTATCGCGGTCTTTTATCACGGATTCTATCCGTGATTAAATACAGCTACGCGATAATTGCCGTTTTTTTTTTTTCTTTTTATGTTATACGTGGTTATTTCTGTGATGTTTCCCGATTTACTCGAGAGATGTATGCTGGATGCTTCGCGTTAATTAATTCACTCCCACTTCGTACGAGGCGTTTTGTTAGTGATTTCTACGTTCAACTGGACTCTTGGACCGCGGATTTTTTTGCGCATCTGTGGAACATTCAATGATGCAAAAATGCAGACAGTACACACGATTTGCTATAGTAGAAATTGCTACAGTAAAAATCTGCACTCAATGTGTACGTTTTGGATGTTTCGATTTCTCGAAAGATTCACGATTTGAAAGTTGGAACCGAACGCTTTATACCAACTAACCCGTACAACATAATCAAACTATATTCTACTTTTATGATATTATGAATTTCAGCTTGCATTCAAAAGTACGTTCCGTTAATAGATTAGATCAATTTATAGAATTTATAGAACACACACATGCACACAGAGAAATGGCAAGACCGAAACGTTAAGTCAGTTTAGATTCCTAAAACGGTTTGCCGCGGGTGTGTTCCAAATTAACGCTCGTACTCACGAGCGGAGAAGTGGCAGAGTTCAAAAATCCGAAATTATACGCGCGGGAACGTCGTGAAAGAAACGCTTTAATGGAAAGTGGTTTCCCCAGCCGACGTTCGTGCGAAACGAACGACTTCGTTTTACGAATGCGCATATATTTAAAAAGCCGAGCAGCGGCGGCGCGCCTCGTGTACGTTCACGCGTCTCGAGCAATTTCTGTTCGCGCTGTGCGCGCTGCAATGAAGTGCTTTTAATTATGAAAGTATCCACTTGTTCTGCATAGAAGAAAAAAAAAAAAGAAAAAAGAAAGAAAAAAGAAAAAAGAAAGGAAAAGCAAAGGAAGAAACGTCAACTTTGTGGCGGCAATGTAAACGAGCACGGCGATCAAAAACCGCCTACATCTAACGTTCATAGGTTCGATTATGCGAAAACCATCTACGATTTTTCCCCAATGTCAACCATGACTCGTTTATTCTCGGATGGAATATAAAGCGTGTTCCCACTGTTTATGTATGGTAATGTAAGAAGAACAATTTCGAAAGAGGGGGAGTTAATGGAATTCTTAATTAGAATTAAGCTAGAATAAGTAAATGCGCGAGCAGGCAGCGTGCGAGGTAGAGTAGGTCAACGTTTATTCGTCGATCCAGATAACAGAGCGCATCGGTACTCGGAGAAAGAAACACACGAGAAGGTGGGGTAGGAAATCTTGTAAATTCCGAACTTTATTCGGATTTCGCGAATTTCATGGCAATAATTTCAACGATAATAGACAATGGAACAACTCTCCGGAAAAGATAAGCGCTCTCGCGAGCGCTGTTTAAATTCAGTTATACTCATGCGCGAGTGCGAAAGGAGGGATGGGGGGGGGGGGGAAGGGAAATGAACATTGAAAATTCCTCGCCAAGAAGCGAGACGAAGGTCTCGGGACGACATTTCGAAACGAGTGCCGCAAATTACGGTTACTCGCCGACTGCGCGAACGCAGATCCTGCGAGTTCGAAGTCGAGGATCCCTTTAAAATGCAAATTATCTATCGGAGGACCGAGGACCGAAGGATACCCGTTACTTTCTGCGCGCAGGGCAGAGATTGTCGACCCAACGCCGTAGGATACGTTGTTCGCTGTGTAGAAGTGCACGCACACCTGCTGGAGAACCAGCCCTCATTCATTTCGCCGGGCGTTAAATTATCTCGCAAAGTCCGGAGCGAATTAATGCACACCGAAACGAATTCGAACTTTTCCCCCCCACGCGTTAACGTTCGAACGTTATCTTAAATCATGCAATTGCCGCGCGCGACCACCGACCAGCGATAAATTCCTTGGCGTTTCGAGAATTAATCCACCAGGGGTGAACAACGCGGGGCCCGATCTGTCCCATGCTGCGCCGTGTATCGCGCTGATTAAACGAACTACAACCGTGCCTGCAATACCGTAAAGTGTCTGAGAAACTCGTGTAACGATCGAGCGTGTCACGGCCAACTCGCGGCGTGGTTGCCTCGCGGATACCAGCTACCAGTTTAGAGTGTGTACACAGACATACGAAATGACTTATTCTATAGACAGACTGCTGACACGGTTGGAATTCACACACACGAGAGAGAGAGAGAGAGAGAGAGAGAACCGTATCGGTTCTTGAATACCGGAGGGTCACGTACCGCATGGACACGCATCTCCTTCCCCGATTTTCACCGATTTTCAGCCAGCTGTGCTCGCGCGAAGTATCTCGTGCTATGGGAAATCTCGGATTCCTCGGCGGATCGGAAACGGATAAGGTGCGAGGGCAAGGATGAAGGAGACGAGAAGGGTTGCGAGGAAGCAACAACACAGCGAAATTTCAGCCTGCAGCTACAGAGAGAGAGAGAGAGAGGGAGAGCGACTGACAGAATCGGCTCGACAAGCAAACAGGCAGCCAGGTAAGGCAGCCAGACACCAGCGATGGATGAGATGCTAACGAGACGCGAAACGATCGACTATTCTCGCCGAGGGAGAGAGAGAAAGGGTAGTCGGGCGTGAAATGGTTTTCCTTTACCACTCTCGACTCACCGTGCCGCATCGTGCTGCGCCAGCCAACCGGTCCGAGTTTATCCCCCGTGCCAAATACGTGAGACGCGTACCATCCCCTTGTTTCTCCGCCCGCGATTCTAACCGATCCTTCCAAGAATTATTGCTTTCTTTGTATCCACCGCCTCGAGAGACAGAGAGAAAAAGAGAGAGAGAGAGAGAGAGAATTCCTGGCTCAAAGGGACGTCTTGCGGTTCTTCAAGAATACCTGTTTTCTTTGAAGTTTCTCAGACCGTCGGCTGATGCGAGTCTCGACGTGAACGTGAACAACACGGCCGCTCTTCCGGGAGCGTTCAATGTTAATGACCCGAGGTCTTTGCCGGTGGTTACACTTTCATTCTGATAGGTTTTAGTAGTTGCTTTGAAATGTCTTTCTCTAGTTTCTTTGCGCGTTGCGGAGACGATCNTTTTTTTTTTTCTTTTTTTTTTTTTTTTTTTTTTCTTTTTACGCTGATGAATTTGTGGAGAAGCATGCATTCGCGCGAGGGAAGAGCGTGTGAAATATACAGAGGAGAAATTTCAATTACCTAGAGTTTGTCGAAAAGGGTGAAGAAGAGGTTGCACACTTATGGTATATTTAAAAATGTTTAAGGATGCAAACGAATTGTAAACAACGTGACTGCTTGATTTCAAAAGAAATAACGACTTGTTCAAATAAAGAAATAATTACTATTTCTCGTCTCATCTAATTGTATCTACAAGTCAAAGTTATCGTCAATTATTCTCATTTTTTCAGAGAAATGTACGAGGAAGTTTGTTTTGTCTAATAAAAACTTGTGCATAGATGAAACCACATTAAATGATACAGAAAAGAAACGATATAATGTCATAGATATTCTTCTTTTGTCGCATCAATTGTCCTTCGCTCGAAATACTCTATCAGCTCTGTCAGCAATGCTTCATCTCTCTATCTTTCCTCTCAAAGGAAAAGAGAAAAAAAAAGAAAAAAGAAAAAAGAAAACTCTGCTGCGCTGTCGTCTCTGGCTTCTTTGATTAATTAGACTCCATCAAACGCGGCCGGCATCGAACGCGCGTTTCTGTCAAAGAATCACGATACAAGGGCTGTGGTTCGGTGCGACTCGAAGCGTCAACGATGGGTTCGAACGCGAAAGAGAAGAAACGAAAGGAAGAAAAGGGAAGGGGGGAGGAAGAGAAGCGCGAACAAAGAGAGCGCGTAGCTCATCGCACGGGTATCAAACAACGGTGATTTGCAGCCGGTTACAAAGGACACGGTTATTTCGCGAGTACCCTCGGGTAAAGTACGGATGAAGTTTCCTCCCGCAGGAACGCGGCACTCGCTTGCATTCAACGATCTGCCCGTAAACTTTGATCAGCCATGCTTTGCACGCCGCTAATCCGCTAATCTCTCACGTACGCGCGATAAAACGAGCGCGAAATCGTGAACTGCGCGGAAGAAAACGCCAAGAAACCGGAAATCGTATCGTTGAACGCGAATCTTTCTCCCTCTCTCTCTTTTTTCTCTCTCTCAAAGAGAGAGATCAAGAAAGTAACGAGACACATCGCGGTTGCTCGATTGTTTTTAATTGCGAAAATTGCAAGGATTCAGCGCGAGAACTGATGAAAACAGCTCGGGAGAAAAAGATATCAGTGATTCTACGGTACTTTTCAAGTTCAATATAAATTCAATGCAAGTACATTTGAAGAGAACACAACATAATGGAATTTCTTAAATTTTGTATTACATACAACTTTTTGAGGTACAAATTTTTATAGGAGGAAAGGTCTCAAGCTGCACGGAAATTCACAGATAAATACACAGAATCGTGTACACACAATAGACAGGTAAAGTCCAGAGACCAAAACTATCAATTCCAAATCTCTGAATCCCTCTTAGGAACTTGTTATTCTTCTCCAACGTTATTCGCAAGCTTAATCTCATTACCGGTCGAAAACTAAGAACCCTTGTCTTATGATCCATTTTAACCCGTGCAACGACCGCCTCGAGTGGAACGCTCGAGAGGATAAAGAAAGAAAGAAAGAAAGAAAAGGAAGAAAAAAAAACAAGCTCTGTCTCGCAGTACTCCTGGATCAGCTTGCTGGTATCAATTTTTCAACGCTTCATACTCCGTACGCGTTCCCTGGTTTTGAGACAGCGGCTATATTTATCACTATCCGTCGATCATTCGCCGCTGGCGAATCTCTTTGAGAGAAAGAGAGAGCGGACCTTATTGATGAAGCAGAGGCAGCGAATGTCGAGGAAAAATCGATCGTGGTGTTAGCGAGTCTCCACGGTCCAGCGGAATCGCCCCGGCGTCCGGACAGTGGATTGAAAAGGGGACGAGAAAAGAAAGTATTTGGAAAGTATTAGGTGATTTATATCATAATCCCATGGATCGGTGCCTCCTTTCGAGACCAGACGCGAAACGTCTACGTCGATAGGCTTGAAAATTAACACGCCTCGCGCTCAACCGGTGGTGGAATGGGGAGTTGCGACGCGTTCCATTATCCAGTAATATTATTTACTTGCTTCCAATTTCCTGGTCAATTGATTCGGTGGTCTCCGGTGAAACGTGATTTACCACACGGCCGATTGGATGGCTTCGCGTCCACGTTTACAATTGCAAAATGATGCACGCGCACGCGTTCCACTACTCCTCGCCAGAACTGGAATTATCTTTGCGAAAGTATTCACCGGAGTAGGCATTGAGTTTACAATACCAACGAAATTCTTTCGATTGCAACCGTCTTTCAAATCGTTCGAAAAATCACGGCGACCGCTTTTGGAAATTTTCGAATAAATTCTATTTAACGCACACTCGACGCTTTCGTAACTGAAAATTTCGATCCTGTAATTTCACTGTTGTAATTTGTGGGCTTTTAACACCATTGTACAGAGACGGATGGATTATTATTTCGCGTTGTTGTACGTGGAGACCCGGTGAAACTCGTATGATGAAATTTTCATTCAGGCTGACCGGCGGCAGTTGTTTCATCTCGCGCGCGGACTTTCGCGAATTTTCATAATAAATCAATCGTAATAACGAAGTTAATACAACACGCGGCGAGAGTGTCAGTTCCGCGTTGTCGAGTTTCGAAAATCTCCACGGCACGGAATCTTCGAGTCGGACGAAAGTTTTGATCCGGCGCGGATCAACCAGCCGAATTATAAACAGCGAATCCGTCGGGAGGATAACACCGTCTGAATGGGAACCGATCTTGCAACTTCCGCGGCGAAATGGGATACGTGAATGGCGAGGCGAAACTCGCCGGCATCGACATAATAACCTGCTCGCGGAATCGAAACGGCTTGGGGGAGGGGGAGAACTACGTGTTCTCTTTCGTATTTCATCGACGTCTCGAGGAGGGATGATCGAGAGTATTTTCGGCTACAGACGAACGAGAAGCAAAATTCGCGTGGTTCCCTTTCTCTGTCATGGTGGAATTGTCTATAAACGTCAGACGCAACAATGAAAGGAAATGTTTGCACTTATGCAAAGATGCATTTAGAAAGTTATTAGTTAATTTCAGTTGTTCGCTCCAGTTTGAAATCTGGGGCAATTTGTTTCGGTTGTTAAATATTTTTTTATTTTTCATGCTGATTTATATGGAGATTTATCGTCTTCTTTATTAATTATCAGGTTAAATTGCACTGAATAGAAGAAAGAAAACTTGTAATATTTCGTTAGAGTCACGAGGGGGGAAAGGGGAATGTAAGAGTAAATAGCAAATAAAAAAATCATCCAGAAAAGAAAATCATGTCTCTCGACCTTCCCGCCTCGCGCGAATAGAGAGCAATTTGAAAATCGAGGATCCGAAAATCTCTGACGCTCGAAGGAAATTTCATCTTTATCCACGGTTCTTAACGGATCCTTTGAGCACTCGACTCGGTGAAGAACGTTCGACAAGGGTCAGATCGACAAGCAGCAGGATTGAAGAACACGAGGAGGGGGGGGGGATAATTTTCGGGAAATTCATTAGCCATATTCCATGGAGAACCGCACGCTTCTCGTGGCCCGAGCGGAAACTTAGTGGTTCGCCCTCGGAAAAATAGCCCTCGGTTGAGCAAAGTTCTGATTAAAAGTTATGAACGGGACGGAGGAACAGGTTGTGTGCACTTTATTTACGGGCTCTCGCGTAATTGGATTTCATTTTCCCTGGGAAACTTGAATTCCCGATCCTTTGTGCCCAGCGATCATCGGTGCCCTGGTTAGCTTAATACGACGTTGAATCTAATTAACCATCGTCGGACGATTCGCGGAAAAATCGCCAGTTAATTAAAACAGTTTCGAGTTTCGCGGATTCGAGTTCGACTGGATATTCGCTGCGAGGAACGGAGAAAATGGACGATCGATTTCATCGACGTCTACAACGATTTAGACAGTGGGGAAAGAGGTTGGTGCGGAAACGATATGGAAGAGAGGACAAGTCAGACGTAGAGAAGAGGGTCAGTGTGGAATTTTTCTGATGTTCATTTAACTATTTTAATTATGCCAAGAGAAAGGGAGGGGGGAGGGGAATGGCTTTGAATTTAATGCACATGTCAGCGCGGTATTCGCTGGCCATCGATTTTCGATAAGAATTTACCGTATCGGATGTCTAAACAGCTTGGCGAATCGATGAATCGGATTGGCTTCGTTCCGAACTTTCTGCGTCGGATCCAACGAAAAAATTTCGAACCCCGCGTCTCGTGGCTGGTGTCGCATCACACTGATTATCGTCCAATTCTTTCCTATTATATTCTTCATTGATTTAAGATTCAATCAATTAGATACAATCTTTCTTTTCAATCAGTAGTAATAAATACGTGATCACGATATTATTTGCCATCAGCAATTATAGTGATATATTATCTCTAACGAGATTCCGATTTCTCATTTGTAGATTACGAATGTATATGACGAAATATCTTTGTGTTAAAGAGTTTCAAATTTTTATCACGATGTCGTAGAATGTCGTTCGCAGAAATCGTTCACGTCTAAAATTTTAACATCCAATCATATCATATTTATCACGAGCGCTTTTCCGTCAAACTAACAATCCTCATTTTCCTCACTTCTATCGTTCGCCTAAATACCAAAGAATTAAAAAGATGGAGCTGTAAAAGTAGAAATAAATTTTGCACATAGTTCTGCGTTTCTGCGTCCTTTAATTTCTTACGAGTGATGCAAATAACGCTGCCATCTCTCTGGTTGATCAATTCCAAAATTAACATAAATGATATCTACATGTCTACTTTTCCTGTTATCCTACCGGATCACGCACACAGCGCGATCCTAAGCCCGTGGAAATATCCATCTTGCGTAGCTCCGATCGGACCACAGTAATCTCGTACTGGACGTAAGATCGCCTGGACGAATATTGCTTCCCCTTAATCCAAGTTGAGAACACCTCATCGTTACGCGAATCTGTTTTACGACTTTCGACAACGAACCACCCATTACATAGCCCATTTCCTATTCACCCTCGTCTCTGTTTTAACCCCCGGAGCCAACCAGGGGGAGGGAGTGTCGTCGAAAGCTCTGTGTGTCGGTGAACGTATTTATGCATGTATATATTCGCTCGAGGTTGCTTGTCAGTGTTTGATCGTGACGTTACGGTAAGAAGGGTAAAAAGAAAAAAAAAAAAGAAGAAGAAGTTGATACCTTTCTTTCCTGGCGTGGAGGAGTCTCGAGCGCGATATTCAGGAAGAGGAGGATAGAGACTCGAGGAGGAAATTGGCGTGCTTCATTATACGAAATCGCCTGTATAAAATGGACATCATCACCGGACTGGGGGCGGGCATCAAGCAGAAGACCGGTTGTCGTTGTAGGTGTGGCTCGTGCTGCCAGTTATTCGACGCTCTAAGCGTCCCGTCTATTCCGCCTCTTTAAAATTGAACGTGGCAACCGCCGTTTCTTTTATGAACACGATCCACCAACTCGACCGGCGTGGAATATGCATTCTAAGAATACGTTCTAATTAACATAAACGCGGCGTCGAGAGGTTTCAGCGCGTCCGAACGTAGAGAAAATTCCTCCTCTTCCTCTTGGACGACGAGAGTCGTATGCTTTGTAGATGTAGAACACGCTGAAGAAAACCCGGCACAGTGTGTACATCATTGCGTCTCGATATCAGGGATATCGACGATATTTATGCAAATTTCACACGAACGTAATTAAAAAAAAACCAAAATATGCATTGCAACTGTACTGCGGATTTTTATGCATTTGTAAGTAAGTTTGAAATGCAGAAATTGCACGATCGAGATTCGACTTTCTCAGTAATATTCTCAAAAATACGAATTTCGTAAATCTCGCAGTCTAATTAATGGCTGAGGTAAATAGATGTATTCAGAAATATTCAGAACATAGTGCTTTCTGCGATATGTTTGACGATTGAAACATTTCTCTGTCGAGATTTAACTTTCTCATTAATATTCTCAAAGATACGAATATTTTTTTTTTTAATAAAAACTTGTCTACCGTCTAATCAGTGACTGGAGTAAATTGGAAATTTAAACGTAAACGCGATGACGAAACGTTTATTCGTTTCATACCTGACAACAGTCTGCGTTTTGCAATCGTGGCATTACCCAACGAGCATCTTACACTTGTGAATTGTCACGTTTCGATATTTCGCGAGTGCAAATCGGGGGCCAAGGTGTGGTATTAGTCCAGTGGTGTTCGGTGGGAAGTTCGTATTTTCGATTAGGGTCTTTGGGAATTTGAACTCTGAACCGCCGGTAGTGATTGAATGTCGGGGAATATAGAGTTTCGTGTTGTTCTCTGTCTCTACGTTCTCTCGCAAGAAATTCAACAATCGTGATCGTGAATACAGAGCTCGCCTCGATGAGACGAAGCACAAATTACGGAGAACTCAAGCGTTTGCGATCACGGCGCGGTGCCGGCTAAGTAGAAAGTGGAACAAGATCCACCACCACCACCACCGGGCTGCTTTGTTAACTTCCTACTTTGACATTTTCCATTCGCGAGTCCTTAAGCGAATCAGGCAAGAGTTTGCCTTGGTAAATTCTCTCTTGATTCGAGAGCAGTATACACTACCTTCTATAAGTATTTGGACGTGTTCGAGTACAGAGAGGGAAAGGGAGATTCTTTAATCTGGTTTTCGTCTTTGACTTTACTTTGATTTTACAGGCAATCCCGTTGAATTGTGTTTGAAAGTTCTGCGACATTTTTGATTTCATATTGACTTATTAATAAATAATAAAATTTTTATGATAATATGACAATTGTTACATTTGTAAATATCGATACTTTATAAATTGTTGAATCTGTTAAATTTGTATAATACACAGAACCTGTTAAAGTATTGTTTAATTTCTCTAGTTTTCAACAAAACACAGCAAATATGGCTTAAAAAAAAAGAAAGAAAAAGAAAATGAGCAGAGTTTCAGAGATTTTTAGCGCCACTCTAAAAGTTTCTACAAATTTCATAAAGTGTCAATATGAGTTTCAATCTGTGTATCGCTCACGCCCAGATATTTCAACTAAGAAGTATCAACGTTCGTTTAACGATAAAAATATAACGAAAATTTCCCACCGACTAACTTTTCAAACATTCACGGACAGCAGTGTGCGTATATAAAGTATAAAATGCTTCTGTGTTTCGAAATTAACGAGAGAGAGAGAGAGAGAGAGAGAGGGAGAGAGCCGGTGTTTGGAAAATAAGGATGAAAGTCAAAGGTTGCGGCCAGCCGCAAATCTAGATCGTTAAATATTCCTCGAACGGAACGGGAGGGTTGGAGAAGAGCAAATCCAAATGCCGCGTACGCTCGCACGGCGGGCAAAGCAGCAGATTTTCCCTTGCAGAGACGTTCGGTAAAAATTATTCCCCGACGAGGAGGATCGCGCGAGCTAGAGGGCGGAATCGTGGAAAATGTATCTTGACCAAATGGAGCTGTGCGGCGGCAGGCTCTGGTGCAGCGTAGATTATAATCGCGGGAATTGCGGCCGGGCTCGGTCATTAAATCGCGTAGAACACCAGAGATTGTTTCGCCGCTGTTTGCACGGCAACTGAACAAGCAATGAAACGACTGACCGGAGATAGTCAACTAATTATAGCGTTCCTCACGGACCAGAAAACAGAACAATGTTTCGTGTATCGGCAGCCTGATCGCGCTTCCAGACTATATTAAAGGATTTGCACCGTGAGACCAGTTAATTAACTGCCGCGCGCAATATCAGTCACGGGGATTAAAGTCGATCGGTAATCTTGGCGACGCTCCGCTAGTGAAAGTAAACGTTTCGATCGTTAAATATGGTTGCTCTCAGACTTTTCTCGTCGATTTGACGAGAGCCGGTTTGACTATCTTCTTTCTACGCGATTCCTTCAAATGGAAAGATTCTATCGAAATTTTCTTTACAAAATTCTATACGCTAACGTTCTGTCGATCTTTTCTAACTTCAAAGAATATCACGAAAAATTTCTTACTGGTAGCCCAATTAAGTTATGTTATAACAAGTTAAATTACTATCACTAGATGGCAATGTCTATTAAATTTGAAGGAAACGACATTACTTATACTACCCCTAATAATCAAAAAGCATTTATATATTATAACGAAAGACACGAAATAGAATTTGATAGCTGTGGTAGAGTCGAAGAGTCGAGAGAGATTTAAAGTAACAAAATTGAATAGCCGACGCGAATCAGCAGGTGAGAAGTGAAATCCTTCGAAAGTAGAACTCTTCATCGCGCTGTTCTTTATCACAATTAAAGGCAAGGAGAAAATCGACCGAGCGAGATGGCAGCTTTATCCGCGAGGTAATTCCCCACTTCTCCATCGTACGTCCACTTCCGCCGACTTGGAAAGCAATCAGCGCAGCAGACGACCGGAAACACGCAGCCTCACTCGACGAGCGTGTATCGTTGACCGGCGCTAAATGTCCGGAGAACGATAACGTCGTGCGCCACGAGGAGCAGAGTTGTCGGTTCGAACGACAGCCCTTCAAGTGCACCGTCGACCGGAAGCTCGAGGTTATTGACTCGCCACTCGACTTTGGTGGCGCGCAGGTTTTCGAGCGCGATACGCGCCGACGAGGGAAACAGAGACAGGATCCACGGAACACTGGAGATGGAAAGTCGAGTGCCTCGCAAGTAGAGTCGTCGGTCGTATTCGAACACTTTATAAGTATATCCAATATTTCACGAAATATTCCCGAGAATGGAAACAATACTATACTCTGTATAGAATAGACAAGGGACGTGACCCGAAGTGATGAATTGCCTTTTGAAAATGGCAATTTCTTCTTTTCCTCGGGCATGAAACATACACGTGCTTCACACGTGATTCGTTTGAAAGAACAACCTCGCTAGAGATAATTAACTGAAAAGAATTATTTCTTTGACACTGGAACTACTAAAACGGTCAAAATAACCAATTTATGATTTTACAGATATAGATCAGAGATTCGACTGATTTTTTATGAAATATATGGTACTTTATTGCATTTTCAAGTTTCGCTGTTCTTTTTTACTTTAATATCTTTAAATAAACTATTCTTTTTACTTGAATATCTCTGATGGAAGCTCTAAGAGCTTAGAGAAAGAACTTGTTCTTCGAAAACGAAGAGAAAGACATACTTTCTTTTATGACATTCTTTAGGAAGATTTTTCCAAGAATTAAATTCGCTCCAATGTTAATTAACACTCGTATCTGAATCAAAAATTAACAAGAGTTAGAGTTGCGAAACTTTTTTTTCCCGTGTAAAAAGCGCGATTAGTATGCATGTAGGGAGGGGGGATACTTGTGTAAATAGTTAGGCATAGTTTCAACGAGCGGAAATAATTATATCGATCTCAGGGGTGAAGTGACGAGCTATAGGATCGAAGTCAGTGACCCGATTCAGGTTAATTCGAGTCGGTCCTTGATCCATAAGCAACTTTCTCCTTACAATTTTTATAATCTCGTTACGTGCAACGTCGAAGCGCCGCTGAAATATGCATAGAAATGCAGCCATCGAACTACAACTATCCAAATGATCGATTTAATCCGAATGATTAATTCACGTGCTGGCCTGGATATAGCGTGTGGAATGCGAAAAGCGCCGGCGACAAGCGAGAAACGAACGGAAACGCGGGAGCTAATTGGAGAGACGTGCGCATCGATACGGTGAAATTAAACGGAAAATTATTACATTGCACTCCTGTGCATGCCTCTAGCGCTAGACTTCTAAAGCAGTCCACGTCGGTGTTTCGAAAATCGGGAACCCAACGCCTGGTGGAACGCGAAATCAAGTTACCAGCGAACAGAAGAGGGACTCTGTGTGGCTAGCTTCGTCGTTAAAGCGCCAATTTCACTGTACTCGACGCGTCGAATACTCTGTTTCTTTCTTTTCTTCTTTTCTTTTTTTCGACGAACTATAAGCAACGTACAAGAAACGATCGATCGGACCGCGCCGCGTCGTGTTTCGAATGTACGCGCGCGATTCACGATGATCGAGACCGCGATTAACCGCGTCGAAACAGCGCCGCCTGGAAATACGACGGGGGGCATTCGATGTTTGGCGACTCCTGCGGTCATCACCGGCCGATGAAATTAAATTACTTCGGCCGCCGGCGAAGCGGACCCCCAACCTCGCTCCTCCTACGCCCGTTGTAAACCCGATTTTGCACTTAAATCACTTGTAATCGACGGTTTTTGGGGCTACGTGTTTAATGTTCTCGACAGAGAGAGAGAGAGAGAGAGAGAGAGAATTTTGGATAATTATCGCAATCGCTTCGATACTGGGGTCTGAGAAATGATGCTTAAAATTTTGAGGAACGTAGAATCCTTCTGTCTTTGTAACACGCGGCCTCGCAGTGGGAAACACGAAGAAAAATAAGAAGATTTTTCATTAGTGCGAGCGAAAAGAAAGATGAAATATGGAAAATTGTCGCGAAGACAGAAATTGTAAGCGATCGATCGGAGCCATTGGTGCTGGAGAATGTTCCATTAATTACGCGGAAACCTTCAGCTAATCAATGGGTAGTTAGTGGCCAATGGTTGGCTCGCATCAATAATCACTGGGCGACGTGGTAGTATAGTGCTGGGCTTTGATGCGCTAATTTACACCACCTGCATTAATGCCCTTGTCCCACTAGTCCGGAACGACGATTGTCTAAGTGCGTGTACGATCCCTTGGTAGGTATGTGCAAGGCGCCGCGAAACAAGACGATATATTAAGGTAAACCCCGACCGTACAAGCGTCGATGTTTATCCCTTAATTGACAGTTCGAGATATTTATTTCTGTTTGAACAGATAAGAAGACCATTGATACAGGCTCTCTCGTCGACGCGCGATTGCAAAATACGGTGCGATATTTTTGCGGGTATAGAGTAGCGAACATGACGATGCAAAGATAGCTGATACACGTTCAGTAGTACGAGCACGTGCACGTCAGACGTCGCGTATGAAGATTCGTAGACTTCAAACGCTGCAATAAATAAAGAACTAAATAAAAGAACCGTAAGCAGCGTTTCTACGGATAAAGACTGGTCATGGACATGGATAAAACATGAGTGTTCAAAGGCGATTGACGATTCGTTCAATGGTAGAAGCACGTGCACGTCAGGCGTCGCGTGTAAAGATTCGTACACTTCGCAAACATTTTTTACTGAATAAACAGAACTGTAGAAGTTCATTTTCACAGATGAGAATGTTGGTGAAAATATTTGTTCAAAGGCAGTTCAGTAGCACAAGCATGTATAAATCAGACGTTGCGTATAAACATTCGTACATCTGAAACGGTACGATAAATTCTCAGTAAGCGAAGCGGGATATTTTTACAGATTTGAGTGTCCTGAAACGTCTGCAAGATTCATATTCGTCAAATATTTAATAAAGATCTATAGTAGAATATATCCGAGGACGAGCAGACGAGTATCTCTCGGGTAATTATCCAAAACGCAGCCAATGACTGCGTCAATTTGAATTCAGTGAAACACTCACGTGCAAATCAGACATCACGCTAGCAAAAAGAGAGAAAAAAAAAGAAAGAAAAATCCATAGTCTCGGAACTGCAGTTGTACTAAATTCCCAGTTTTTACAATAATCCGTGGCATTATTTTGTAAAATAAATCTCGTACGAATGTAAAGTCGTCGTGAAGAGATTGAAATGTGCATCGAAAGTCCATCTAGCTGGCGAAGAGAGACAGTGGGGGAATTAACCCGGCGAACAAAATGGAGAACAAAGTAGAATCTTTTCGTTCCATCGCCCGGCTAATATCTGATGCTGCGAGCGTAACGAGGACACAAAAGAAGAAACCTGCCGCTGCTGGTTACCTCGCAAATCCGCGCACTCTCTCCAAGGAAAAGCGCAATCACGCTAACAGCGCGCGATTAACCGTGGAACAATGGCCGGCGGTCCGAGGCTTCCGAAAATTCGCGGCAACGACACAATGAGCGGCTTCTATCCGCAGCGGGTTTCCTCCGCCGTATCTGAGTGGTGCTATACTTTTCAGTCTGTTATAAATACACCGTGTAAACGTCTCGGTGACACCGGGCTCGTTCCTCCGTCGCGCTTCCGCGGCTTCCGCTTTCGTGCGGTGACAACGGGGGTGGAAACAATGAGCCCAGCCTCTCCGCGTTCTCCACCGCGGCTCCGTTCCACCGTGCAAACTTTAGCTTTTGTCCGGACGCACGCCGAGAACCAAGCGACAGAACGAAAAAGAATCCCTCTCCTCTGCTCGGTTTACGGCCGAAACAATACTTTTTATCTTTGGAAATTCGTCGGCGACGACCTCCGACGACAGTGGCGGCCGGGTCGCCGCCTAATTAGATTTCGCGCCGAGAAGGCCAGCTATTATTTAAACTGGCCCCCGTCGTCACACCGCCGTTACCGTGTAATAAAGTTTCTAAACGACGAGACAAAGAAACGCGACAGATTAATAAGTTCGTTAACGAGATACGCGGTTTAATTAATTCCGCGATCCGAAGTGGTATTATTCTCATTCCCCTGTCATTCGATACGCATTCATACTTCTTTTTCTTTTCGTTTTTTAGCGATATTAGCGTTACGCGAAATCTTTTGTTATTCTATTCATTAGAACTGAAAGAACGGCTAATTGAGATTCGTTTAGACGATGACATCAAGGGGAGTCTTTGTGCGCGGTAATCCAGCGCGAGGAGGGATTATCTCTCCCCCTGTCCATTGCTTATTCTTATTAACATGCACTCTGTCACCGTTGGTCGGTTATCGCGTGAGAATTACGCCGATACAATTGTGCTTTCCTCTCAAACGAAAGTAATAAGTAAGGAAAAATAAGCAAACAAAGGAGAACGGGCAGACTGCATGCTCCCAACATGGATTAGGAGCATCTCGTTTCCACTGGCAAATCAGTGCAACGTAAATCTACGAATCAGTACCGTGTTTTTGAAAACGAAAAAGAACATCTCACATACCGTCTCAAAGAAAACAATTTCTAATCCTATACTGGAATTGATTCCTCATCTCTCTGCAAGAGTTCAAATACCAGCTTTGTGCGTGGAGCATCGTTCGCATGCGTTCGTCTAACTAAACAACGCAGAGTACACAAAGCAGAAGAAGAAGAAAAAGGATTCGAGTGAAAACTTATAAAGAGCGTTTCCGTTGAAGTCCACGTGAAATCAAGTTATTATCATGCGAACCTTGGTCGAACATCGAACCTCTGACAGTGAGGAACGAAGAGTGAGGAAAACAATATCGCCGCGCGGCCTGGAGACGGAAGCGAAACGAAAGCGGAATGCCACGAATTTCGGTCGGCGTGGCGATGGTATCGGCGAGTTTGGAGTTTGACCGTCGGCGAGCACGAGCGAGGTAGTATCGGACTGGTCTGTTCTGATAAAGGAGAAAGCCCCGATATTGGTCAGACAGTGGAATGCCCGCACGTTCGCATCGGACAACAAGATTTCTCTCTGTACCTTATACCAGTCTCGCCGGCCTTATGGACCGAGGTTGGCCGGATGAAACGGAAGGCGAAACGCGGGCCGAGCAATAGAAAGAGACGAGAAGCAGAAGGAGTGATGAAGAGGACGGAGGGGGAAGGATAGAACGACAGATCGGGGGCGAGGTTAAAAGGAAAGTCGAGGAGATCGAAAGATTGCGATTGGAACAAGTACCGTTAAGCGGCGATGGTCTGCCCGTTGTCACGATCAGACGTTGCCCGCAACACACGCGCACCCTCTCGTCTCCGCTGTCCTGGCTAAAGAACAAGCCAGGGCAAATTGAATTTCGGCTCGAACAGCAAGCAACGAGAAAGAAAAAAAAGGTCGAAGACTGTAACCGTCGACGATGGACGGAAGAGACGGGCGCAGTTGCCCAGCGCAACGTGGCGAAACATAAGGCTCGTTACGCACAGTCAACTAGTCGCTGCTGACTGAAATTTGTCAGTCATCGAATGATTACGAAGTAATCTCAAGTTGGTAGCAATCGACTAATCGACAGTGTGTAGCGAGCTTGAGAGAAAAGCGAGTGGAACGATAAATGTGAAAAAGTTGATCGTTATCTCGCGATTCGGTCATTCAATCAGGCCGAAGGATGCGAAAAAAAGAGGTCTGTTATCGAAGGAGCACGGCTGAACGAATTCGTCTTGAAATAGTCACGGGTAACGTGACTAAAGAGAAACAGAATTTCGATTCGTAGGATACCAGCGATGTCGTTCTTCCTGTCGTCTGTTCGTCGGCTGAAATACGGCGAATTCGACGAAGCAGCCGCATAAAACGCGCATTATTCTTAACTTTTTCTCGCCGATAGGAAGCCTGAGGCGCGCGCGCGCACGCTCGGCAAATCTATCTCCATCAAACACAGAACGACGTTACCGTTTCCAGCCAACGTCTTTCCAATCTGTGCTCCTCTCTTCGTCGCGCAACCAGCGATGAGTCGCTAGAATTTCCACGAAAGAGCGGTAGAGAATCAATGATTATGGCTTGACGAGACCGTCATTACAACCCTGTTATCGGTCGTCTTTTGATCCGGCGCTTACGCGCTTCTATTTCGGTCCCCTCTCCTTTGTTCGAAGGTTTGTTTGCCAGCTTGGAATATTCCGCGCGGCAAAATTACCGCTCTAATGCGATTTTAATTGTATTGCCTTCGCTTTGTCGACGGTAATAGAGAAATTGAAACGTTTACTCGTTATCGCCGCTGGTAATTGTTTTCCTTGGGCGTTCCCGCGGAATCTTTTAACCTGAATCTCGACTCGTTACGCGCGCTCACGCTCGGGAATTTGCAGCACGTTAAGATTTTATACGGAGACTTTCCTATGTACTTGAATTATATTTAAAGAATTGAAATTACAATTGTGATACTCTTATTTTGCTTCGTCCAAAAAGTAGAGAATACTCGGAAATTTCGTGCGAGGATTACACGTCTAATGCGTCGATTACGCTTTGGTTACGGGGATTGAGAATTTTGAACAGCCGAAAGGAAATTAACCAGTCAAAGTATTAATCCACCCTGCACAAATAGCTCGCTGTTTAGTTCAAATGCTCAATTAACTCTGTAAACACGCAAGTTAGGAATTCTTCCATGCGAAGTTTCCGAAACAACCAGTTGAAATCAGAATAACGCGAAATTTCTGTGCAAAATCCTCTCGAAGTAAGAGAGCACCGGTTGTAAATCCCTCCGCAAATCATCCGAATGTCCAGGACAATCGCTTGAAATGAACGAGGTGAGAATTTCCTGCGAAATCAAAGGAGAAAAGACGCTCGAAACGAAACAACGTGAAACGTGTGAAACACAGCATAAATCCGCGGCACCTTTTTGCGAGATCGTTGACGAGCCAAGGTTGAAGCGACCGGTTGAAAACCCAAGCGGACCGACGCGACGCGCGAAATTAAACATTGCCGGGGGAGAGGGAGAGAGAGAGAGAGAGAGACGGTGCGCGGATGACAAATAAACGGGGCGAGAGCCCGTCGACGGTCAGAAACTGAAAGGAGCAGCAAGCGCCGGACGAGGAGGGTTGGCCAACGTCTAGCGGATAGCAGGAAATAAAGGAGAGGCTGTCCTTCGCGCGCGAGCAACCGGCGAGATATTAAAAACAAAAGTGGTCGACAGTGAAGGAGGGTGGCGGAGACGTCCGCGTGGCGGCAGGTTCATTTGAAGCGTGATTCGTGCGGCTCGGCGAAGAGGGTTGAAGCGTCGCGCGCGGTGGACGTCTCGCAAACGATTGTTTCACTCTGTGCGTACCATTGTTTCGACGTGTGTACGTACGCTTTTGCGACGGAGACGAGCGTGGTCGTTGCCGGCTGATGCGTCCGTCAACCAAGAGATATAAAAAAGAAGGGGGAAGGGGGAGTGAATTAAAAAAGTAGTAGAAACGAGAGACACGGGAAAGAAGGGGAGGAATGTTTACGACAGATGCATATTCATGCGACGTGATGCTCTCGTCCTGGCCCAAGTGACGGGGATTAATCTGCATAAAATCTTTGCATTTCTGCAACTTGTAGTAGCATTTTGTGGGAAGCAAGAAATAATTTGGCACCAGGGTGACTGTGTTTGAAGAGAGGAGTACACGCACATAGCTTACTCAAAAATTATTTCACGTAAAGCGAATCTCGGAAATATTCGTACCAATATCGCCGATTCTAAATTAGATGAATATTATTTCGTAATAACAAGATTTCAACATCCTTACAACCATGAGTGTTGAAATAATTAAGATTAATCAGCCTTCTCAAGTTGACGAGAATTCAAATAGAGACGGAACGTAAGATCTTTTAATTTACTTTGATAATTCTCGATAATTCAAGTGGGAAGCTTGCACCTTGAAATGAACACGCTCGTATGCGCGCACGCGCGCGCTCGCGGAGAATGCAAAGATTTCCTTAACTCGAGAGATACGGCAAACAGCATTGACCTTAATCCCCGATAATTAATTTCTAGCTACTCCGCCCCGTTGTACGATAACACCGTTTCGTCAATATTTGCCAATGCTATTAACTGTGTTGTATATCGTGTTCAATATTCATAATCGTAACTTACCGAGAACGACGAGTTTCACAGGCCGGCCGGAAAGTGTCTTGCCCTGGTCGTCCTCGAGCGTGCAACCCCATATACCGTCGTCTTCTAATCTCACGTTGTCTATGTGCAACGCCGCCGTGATAGAGTCGCCGATATATCTATGTCCAGTGCCGCTCATCTCCGTTCTCGTGTTGATTGTAATCATATCTACCGGACTTCCCTCGTGCAACCATCTCGCTGGCCGTATTCTGTAGCTCCTAACAAGACAATTCGTGCCAATTAGGGAATTAATTCGGGGGCGACAATACCGGCTGCCGCACGAATTCGTTGTCGGAGCGATATCGACTTGGGCTACTTGCTCCCGCTACTTTAAATCGAATTTTCCCATTTACGATACATGGGACAGCTACACGTGATGGGACAGCACAGTGCAGAAACTGTGCCAGCAATTACGGCGCATCTATTTTCTTTTTTCTCTTTTCCTTTTTTTTTTCATTTATTTTTTTACACGAAGCGGACACTGTTTTCCGACAGTTATTGGTTTCTTTCCCCGACAAATTGACCGAGCGAAATTGATAGACTATCATTTATCTGATTAATATCTGTTTGAAATTTGTCTAAAATAGGAGAGAGCTATTTTTATCCCCCGTACAGTTATTTTCTAACTTTTTATTATATTCTGGAGTGTTAAAGAAAAACTCATAATTAAAATTTCTCTTATCTACGAACGAGAGAAAGAGAGAGGGTATTGATTATTTGTGTTTATTTAGCCGAATTAAAAATTTCAGAACTAATAATGTAAATGTGCGTGTAATTTTGAAATTAAACGACTAATAATATTTCTCTTTAATTATAAATGACCGAATTTGAAATTGAAACGACTAAATCGCGATACGCACGATTTTAAAACCAGAACTACTAGAATGATGAAGACGAACAACGTAATTATAATTTTTCATAGAAATTGTTTAGATTGATACGATTTTTCGTAAGATATATGTATAAATAGACACTCGTCTGCTTTATTGAGTTGTACACTTTTTTTCTATCCTTTGCGTTTCCATTTGTCTGGCACGAGTTTTATATTCCGGTCGTCTAGTGCTAAACCGCTTCTTTAATACGTGAACGCGATAAATCTTAAATAAACACACCTTCCGTCCAACTAAACCATATTTTCACGCCAGATAAATCACTTTCTTCCAAACGAGGAGAAGGAAATCCTTCTCGAGGAAGAAACGAATGAAAACCGACACGCGCATTTTCCACGATATAAATTCATCTTTATGCAAAGAGTACACCGCCGTTCGAGAATCTCGGGACAAGTATATTTCTCTCGAAACTGAAGGAAATTAAATAAATCTTTTCAACAACGAGGTGCCTGTAAAGTCTGTTGTAAAGATGTACGTGCAGCTGAAAAATTAACCTAATAATTGAACATCAACCCGTCGATTAAAAGATGAATCGCCGAAGAGAAAGTACTCGGCGGTTGAAGGATTAAGAATGAAGAAAAAGAAGAAGTCCTCAAACTTTCGAGCGTGAACGTAACAATCAGCCGATGCGTATTTTATTGGTCGAGATGAAGAAGCTTGAATTACCTGGTTCCGGGCAACAGTAGCCTCGAGTAATTTTCCTCCAGCTCGCATGGCAGTACGACCTTGCTGTGAGGTTTCACCACCAGTTCCAAGGGTGGCTTTGACGGAGCGGCAGCTGTATCTAAGGAGACTGGAACATTGGTTGTAGCGGAAGAACTGGTAGACCATAAGTCCTCTTCGGGGGCTAAAAGGGCCGCGGGCTGCGCCACCTCGTCCGACAGAGAAATCAACGTCGAGCTGGACGTCGTTGTACTGGTGGTGCTGGTCGTGGTTCTTCTAGCACGGCGTCCGCCCTCTTGCCTGCCGCGGAGGGTGAAAACACCCGCCTCGTTCACCGAGCCTGCAACAGTAAAGGACAGTGTCATCGTCGTCTTGCCGGTCCGTTCGCCACCACGAATGTTCCGAAACGATCGATAACGAGATTTCCGGTTTACACTGGTCTTTAATTCAATGAGTTTCGAACAGAGTCACTTCCGCGGCGAATTAATTCAGCTGGTTTTTTTTTTCTTTCGTCGAGTATTTCTTTTGGATTTTCTTCTTTTCGGGGAAAGGAAAAATTAATCGGGTAGAAGTTCGTTCAAGTCGTTGACATCTTTCGACGTCAGAGTGAAAAGAGACTTCGATTCGACCGAATCGGAAAACTGTGGTGGAGTTGAATTTGTTTGTTTTGCGATAAATGAATTCAAACTCTAGAACAGAATTTTGTACAGAATTCTACTTCAAACTGAAATATTGAGAAATCTTACGTAGTAAAAAAGGAACTTATTATAATCTGACATGTAGTTGGAATTTTCGCTCGTTAGGATCACTGAATCAATGCTTTTAGATACGTGAGAGTAAAACATATTTTTTTAATCTCCAAGTATATTTATGGTTGCAATATATTACATAAATTTTTCATATATACCTTTTTCGGAATTTCAATTGCAAATTGTCCACGTTAGTTGGACAATTTGCCACGGGTTATTTTATCGGGGCATGAACTTTTGTACGTTTCCCAACAGAACACGCGAAGTTTTAATTTCAAATGCATAGAAGCTTCTCGATAGCCGATTTAATAAACGTTTCATTATGTACTTTATTTAATCAAATTATACATCTTAATGGCTCTAACGCAATCACGAAACTTGACAAAGCCGTAAAATAAACGGCGCTCCACGCAAGCAAAGGCACTTCTTAACTAAATGGTGTTTCCACCGCTGGGTCGATACTCCTCGAAAACTGTCTATCAGCTTTGGTAGACCAAGGCTGCCCGGCGAAAACTAATTATGACTTCGATGAACCGCAAATAGCTATAACTATGCAGCGGAACGAAGGCACGTTGTCGACCCGTGTCTAGTCATCCTCTCTTCTCGCAACCACATTGAAGAAGCTAATGTTTATTACTCGGCAAACGGTGACACGGCGGAAAATCTAAAACCTGCTTCTCGTCGTTTCGTCGTCTTTTGTCGAAAATTATCGTCGCGCACGCTTCTTGCTCCGATTGAACTCCCAATCATTGAAACGACATTTCATCGACATTCCTAGTCGCTAGAAATTGATCGACAACTGCAATAAGAAATACTTCTGAAATTCGATCCGTTTGATTTAGTCACACTTTCTCTTCATATTTTTGGGAAAGACTTTTAGAGTTGGAAATACCGATCAAACGATCAAATGATAAATGAGAAACGCGTATATAAATCAATCACGATTCGATACTTTGCTCTGAAGGTAAAGTTCCCCAAAAATTCATAAAAATCCAACGATCAACGTAATAGAAATTCGATTTTCTATTACGAAAATGTGGCGTAAACTTCTTCAATGTAGGAACGTATCGAACGATATCGAACGATCGGCGTTCGTCAACATTTCCCGATACGTACTATTCGCGATCGGTTATACATTGACACCGAGTGGATGTTATTCAACGTTGATGCATGCATTATTCAGACCGTGTATCCATTCATTATTCATGTCATGATCAATAGATGTCAACAGACCGCGATCTGTATCTGAACCATCGCGCGTCGCCGTGATGGAAAGTGAAAGCAGTGGGGCTGCTGCCGTTCGAATGCGTCCGCGACACGAAGGGGCCATCGGATTTTATGAAAACGAAGGAACCGGACACGAGCACGCTTGTCTTCGCAACAATGACACGTCATTGTTGTTGCCTGGATGGGTCTGTTTGGTCATCGATACCGTTGACAAGATAATCAGCCAATTGTAGCGTGAGTTAATGCCTTTGAATTCTGATGTCAAGTTTCAATATAGAAATCACGCAGTCCGCATGGACCTATTGTGCGACCACGAACATGGTCGATTAATGAGATTTACGGGTTGCTGCGAATTTTTCGCGATCAAACTGTCGCTCAATCAAACTGTGAAAAAAGTAATGGATTCTGTAATGGATAAAGGAATGTTTAAAACTTTCTGTATGTTACTGGCGTGCATTTACATGTGTATTCTTACTCAAAAATTTGGAGCATGTTGAGGTTTCAACAAAAAAAAAAAAAGACAGAAACAGAGAAAACAACAAAAATGATTTCTCCGAGCAAACAAATATTTTATTCATAACATTGTTTTCCTATAGCAGAGAAGTTTTAATTTAGTACATTTAAAAATTAAAATTATAATTGCGATACTGCCACAGAAGGATACATTTTTGATCGACTTTTACAATTTCGTTGTTCCCGTTAAACATTCGATTTATTATTAAATTTAACATTACGAATTATCTTGCATTCGTTTGCCTTTGAAATTTTCTACGATCGACACTCATTTTCGAACAGTGGAACGTGGAATGTGATCAATCGTTGATAACAATGCAATCGTATCAGAGTATATCGATACTCGCAAATTTCAGATAGAAAGAATCATGATTGAAAAAAAAAAAAAAAGAAAGACAGAACAAACAAACGACAGTCCTTTGTTACGGAGATGGACGATGTTTAAAATTTTCGGGCGAAACAAAAAGATGACAAACGCGTTAGTCGTGAAGATCGATATCAATGCGTGACGCGTTGAAGGAAGCGTTATCGATAAATTTCGAGGTTATGAGGTTTTCGCATTTCACGCGAGTCGCGCGCCTCGAATCGAGGAACGAAGAGGGGGAGGATGGCTACCGATAAATATCGATCGAATTTCCACTGGATGCCGGATAAATTGCTCGTTTCTGGGAAAATCAACACCAATAAATTCCGGGTCGTGGAAATCGGCGGCCGATAAATTTCTGGGTCGTAAAAATCGATGCCGATAAATTACCATCGGTTTTGGGTAAAACCTCCTCTGCCGTGCGGCGACGTTAAATTTCGGGTCGTGATAGCCGATCGCCGAATAAATTGCAAATCATAAGGACCGATAACGTCCGAATAACTTTGGCCTCCGGATGATCGACGATGATTTTCGGGTCGTGGTAATTTCGCACGCGATGACAAATTCGCCGCGCTCGGCAACCGAAGGGCTGAGATAAATTCTGGGTCGTGGCACGCGGCATCGATAAACTCCGCGTCCGCTGGACTCGAATCTTTCATTAATCAACCCTCGCTGCAACCCAGTTACGTTATCCTATACACACATACACACACGTGCACACACAAAACGTAACTGAATACGTGGGAAACGCTTTGACGAGAATGAACTCGACGTTTAAAAACTATGGTGTAAATTCGTATGAATATTCGGCGGGGACACTGGACAGTGTTTTCCGTACCGCGTATTGTATTTCTTTCATCGTCGTTTACGCACTGATTAATTAATTCCGAGAATATTATATTTCTTATTATTTTCTCCCTTTTTTTTTGTATCGCTGCAGAAATTTAATTTAACACAAGGCCTAATAAAAAAATCGGGAACGTTTGTCGTCCAATTGGATATTTATTTTAAAATGCAATGTTGCGGCAAGATATAAAAAAAAAAGGTGTACGATATCCGAAAAGTGCGATGGTTTCTGTGACATTTGGCACGTAAGACAATCTAATATATGAACTCTACTATTTTCGGAAATAGTAGAATTCGCGTGGAAGCCAGCAATGTCTGTTAATGGCGCGAGTTAGAAATCTGTGTGTCGCGCTGTCTTCATTTGAATATTTCGGAGAAATAAATTGGACGTAAGTTAGGGAACAACTTACTGACGCGAGTTGCGTTCTACATTTGTCGCGCAATAAGTCATGCATTTAGCTTCTTGACACGTACACCGCGCGTCGTACGGATCCGGTATGTTTACGGGAAGTAACATGGACAAATTACCTAATACGTCTTGCGACTCGCTAATCTAAAATTGAAATGCCGAAACGCATCTCGCGTTGCGCCGTTGACAGAACCAAACGTCGGATATCTATCGATTTCTTTTCGTCTTTTCGTCAATCCCTGTCGCGAAGAAGAAATGGCAAAATTTTCGCCCCTCGCTGTTCAGCGTGTGAAAAGATTGACACGCTTTTCCCAATAGTTTGCCTTTAAAAGCGTTGGCAAACGTATCGTACCGACACCTCGTACGTTCGACAGTCGGTATTCTCCAGCGTGCGGCATTTTTTACAACCTCGTAAAATTTTTAAGAACTCCGAATTCGAAACAACCACGCCAGCAAAACAACAAACGCCTGACGTTGTGTGAAATCGCAAAGACGAAAGATAACCGGCAACGAAACACACGCGTTCCGCCTTCTCGGTTACTTATCGGAGTGATAAGCAACGCGGAACTGCCGAGAATACGACGCAGAGAGGATAGGGAAGGAAATGAGACGAGAAACGGGAAAGAGCAAACGAAGAGACGGCGAGACGAGGCGAGGCGAGGCGAGTCGAGTCGAGGCGACGTGACGTGACGTCTTTATGCCGGGCACGTTTGCATGTATGCACGCGCGAGTCGCGCGACAATGCGAGGTTGTAAAACGGTTAAGAGGATTTGTCACCTCGTGTCACTGGATAAACTCCTTTTCCTTCGCACGCGAAACTCCCGCCGTGTCGCTACCTCGGTTGACATCTTCGGGGATACGATTTGCGAGAGACTGTGACACTCTCCGTCTCTCTTCTCTCTCCCTTCTATCTCTCTCTATCTCTCTCTATCTCTTCTCTCTTTTACACACTGTGTTAAAGTGAACTCAAGCCGCGCGCTCTGATTCCCTTTGTTCGCCGCGCATCAAACGTGAAATATGCGAGTTCACCCGAGGAATTTCGGTAATTTGCCGAGAAGGAATCGGGGAAACTCGGGCTCCGTCTTTAATCCCTCCCCGATCCCCCATCGAAATACTAGATTTGTCGAACGTTTCACGAGCTACTACGAGTGGAGGAGCGGAAGGGAGAGAAACTTAGTCTCGCGAAACGCATGTGATACCGTTGGAAAGTTGGCTGCAAGTTCCCTCGCCACGCCATCCCTCCTTTCGAAACTCTCCGACACCATGCCGGAGGGGGGCCCCCTCCCACCATTCTGCTACCAGCTATAGGATTTCGTTTCGTCGCGCTATTAATCGCTACTTATTTCCAGGCTTAATGGCGCCGTAAAGAAAATCGTTTGTAAGATACTGCTACCCGACGAAGGGTAAATTTGTTGCGCCAATTCGTCGGAACGTCGGAAATGCACAGCTGCACCAAGGGGCTATACAATGGTTTTAATGGGCGCATTGTGTCTGTTTCGTCGAGTGCTTGACTCCGACAGAAATAGTATAATTGAGCGGGCGACCGGTATTTATCGCGCGCGTTTTGTGTCTGGTTATCGCCGAGAGATATGGATTTAAATTGCTCCGGCTCCGGTTATAAAAGGTTTCCCGACTCTTTGTTTTCTAATGGATATCGAATGGCGGCAGAGGGTGTATAAAAGTAATCAATCACCTACGAAAGTAAATCGGCGAACGATATTAAAACTGTGGCGTTCGACTGTTTATCTTTGGGTGCGAATTCATTTCTCGCGGATGAACTCGATCAAAAACACAGGGAACGTCGCCGACCGATAAAACTGACGGGCGTGTATATTTGTCGAAGATGTTTCGACGCTTGGTCACTGTGGACCTAATGTAAAGCTGCACTGTGCAAAGATTATGCGAACGAACGATAAAGGGCACGGAGAATTATATTCAATCCCCTCTGTAATTAAAATCCTTTCATCTCGAACGGGAAGGGGATGATTAATTGATCGTAGCTATTTACTCTAATTCAAAATTTCGGGACTGATAATTGGTACGAATGAGTCTCGATGTTTTCATCATGCTGTATCGAAGGTGTACGCAAAATGAAATTTTGAAAATGCGATCATATCGATATATATGTAAGCGCGAGAATGTCTAAAATTTCAAAGTTAATTACTCTTAGATTTACAATCAGTTTTCTTTATCTGTCAAAAACGAGCGTGTTTTGTCATCAAATAGCTTCCGATGGTCGCGCACAAACCGCGGATGAAAAAAAATATCGTCGACCGCCCAGAGGACGGCGTTGTAACAACAGCCCTCGTATATCCGTAGCGCAAATATTTTCCATTATATTTTTCGGTCGTTATTACAAGTCGCTTGTTTACGAATCTGTTGCAACAGTTTCGAGTAAACCGATCTGTCTATCCGAATTTCCAAAGATCTCACCGGAAAATTGGTGCAGCTACTACTTACAGTAAGCACACGCGTACAAGGGACGAACAAATCTATGGATGGAAGAAGCTGGCAGAGTAGAAACGACGCAGCGTCAGCTTTGTATATATAAAACGGTAGAGATCATAGACCACGTCTCTGGAACACGTCTAGCTGAGAAGTAAGAAATACAAGGGCAGAGAGGAAGAGGGAGGGTGGGAAAATTGTGCCATAAAGCGAAGATAAAGGGAAAGAGGAAGAGGGAGGGGGAAGCACCCCCTGTGAAAGAATTCAACGATATGGATATACATATATCGCCGAGGGAATTTATCTTTCGCGGAATTCACAGCACGAACGTCTTTGATGGCAACCGGAGGGATTCTCTGTGCGGCCAAGCCACACTTCTCCTTCCATCTCTGCTCTGCTCTAACCCTTCCTCACTTTCCTCCGTTGGTTCACTCCTCTCGTTCCGATCCTCTAATCTCTCTTCACCCTTTACTCCGATCCACGGTGTCATCCTGTACTAAGCCCTCTGTAATACCCTCTGCTACGGAAACAGTTACCGGACCGGTATTCGTTCCGGTCCTTGCCCGGTAATTCCAATCACTACGACGCTCTCGTTAACTCGAATCGACGAGCAAATACCGACGTGGCAAGAACAACACACGGGATCTCGAGCACCACACCCTCTGGCACAGCATCCACACCGCGCCCAACCCTCGTAGATTACACGAAATATTCTTTCAGCCCCCTGTTCTCGTTCTGTTTTCCATCGGGAAACAGATTAATCGGGATACCAGAGGGGATACGTTCGTACTCTGTTTATAATCGTACGAATCACGAACACTAGAATCCCGAATTAATTCCTAATTACGAACATCATTGGATAGCCGATGTGTTGGGTGTATGTGTACCGTGTCTGTGCACATAGATATAATTTGTTCAATGCACTACAATGCCGATATTAATTTATCGATATCTGATTCCTCTCCGACGAAATGTTTGTGTACCTTTACGGTTTGTATTCCGAAAGATCGTTTGCACGTTTCTATGGTCGTACATCGGCAATCGATGGAGAATAAAATTTAGGCAACAGGGGCAAGCTTCGTTTAACAGCACGTCAACTTAAACGTTAATCCACGACGGTCAAACAGTTCTAACGGATGAATTTCCGCTCTACGCATTTGGAATAATCGAGAGTCAGGAAATGAAGCTTCGTAAAACCGGCCGGCGTGAGCTTTAGTTTTATTTCGCGTCGAATCGATTTCAATTTCGCTCTTTCGACGGTTGTACAATGTCTACCACTAATTTTCCGCGGATTTGTCACCTCCGAGCGAACGCGAATCCAATTTCTCATTACTCGCATATCTCGATCGAATCGCGATTCTTCCCTCTCTCTTTCTCCACCCTTGCCCCGCGTCTTGAAAAGCCAGTTACATCGTTATTTCTATTTATCGCTGGTCGTAAGTAACAACGGATAAAGAGGATGAGAATAAAATAGAGGAGGAGAAAACGAGGAAAGTGTACAGTTGAAACAACGACGACGATGCATTAAAAGAAAAAAAAAAGAGCTGCACTCCTGCGTCTGATTGGCTCGTTCGAGGAACGCAGTACGGAATCAGGTGCGGCTAACTAGAAATCGTTACGATCGATCGAACAGTTACGATTACAGTCGACGATCGTAAACATTCGAGGAATATGGCGGATACATTTGTTTTTAAGTACCGCCGATACGTTATAAACTCTTTCTTTCTCTCTCTCTCTATCTCTTCATCTCTTTCTGTTTGCCTCTCTCGCTTCCAACTCTGTTATTGCTTATCGAACTGCATGGGCATTTTGTTTTTACTCCGCAGTAATTGTTACTGTTTTCCTCGATTTTCTTCCACGAGCGCCTCGGCACGGTCTACGAAAATTGCGTGGGTATAATTACGTTAGCTCGGTGACGAGTATTCTCGCGGGCCACGCTCGTTAAACGCGAGTTAAAGAAACGAATTACCAGATTGGAGCCGCTGGTGAAACGTTACGAAGCAAAGGAAATAGCGTGCGGAACGATGTATATAAATTCGCGTCACATAATTGGTGTCCGTTTTCAATGGAAAGTCGAATATATCGATAAATGTATAATTGACGCGACGCGTGATTTATTTATCTTTAAAGGAGACGGTGGCTGTCGGTGGAAGTTATAATTGGAAGAGATAAAAAAAAAAAAAGCATAATAACAAGAGCGTCCCGAATAAAAGCAGTTTAGCATCCGTGTTGCGGACCCTAATCCTTTCAGAACGAAAGGTCTCTCTCGTAAATAACGCGAATAAGGAGCGAGAGAAGGAAACTTTTAGCACGCTCGTATATTTCGAAACTTATTGTTGAAAACAAATTAAACCTGTCGCCCGTGCGTCGTGTACACGACCACGCCGGAGAGATTTCTTCCTCCTTTTCCTCGTGTCGTTCCCGTAAAACGACGTTTCCCAAACTCTCGGATTTCTTTTCGGAAATTTTCGAGCGTTCCAATCGGAAATTTCGAAGCTTCGAAACGTTTGAAGCACGGAGCGAATTCTAATCGAAAGTTTCGAAGTTCCCGAACAAGTTAAAGTATTTTTTGACTGCTGCGAAAGAGAAGTGGAAGGAATAGAGATATTAATCGACAATATACGACTCGACCATGGCGAAAAAACCTCGATCACGGCCGCTTCCGAGTTGAGTAACTGGCTTGTTAATCCTTGGCGAATCCCCGGAGGGGGCCGAAAATTACAATTTCCACGACGTGCCGCCGGTATTCTTGTCGTGCGACGACGAAGCGGGGGAAAGCGGAGACTCTTTGACGGCGGCGGCGGCGGCGGCAACGGATATTATATGTACAGAGTTGGTGAAACCCCTGGCCGCACGGAGTTCCATTAACAGCCGGTGTTGTCCATCCGGGGGCTCCGGCGAATTGCTCGGGATTCTAATCTGACCGCAGAGCATGCCTTCTAATATAGATAGGCTTGATTAATTCCGCGGCCGATGCAGCCAATGCGTCGTGTGATCCGCGCCTGTCTCCTGATCCCGTACGATTACGACGGCCGGTTTACGGTTGCCGTGTAAACCAGCCGAGATTTCCAGCGCAAACCGCGAAAGACCGACGAGGGGAAGAGACACGGCTATGCAAATTAAATTGGAAAACACTTTGGTTGTCCAGACGACGTCGTCCATTCTCGTCGTCGTAAAAAGAAAAAAAAAAGAAAAAAAAGATCGGTTTGCCACGCTTGACCCCGCCATTATCGAGCTGTGCAAGCGGTGCAACAGAGTCCGCGCGCGCACTGATTGGAGAGTTAGCGACGGTAAACAGACTCGATAGGAGGACAGATCGATGACTTGGGTGCCTCGATTGTTGATCCTTTTGCACGGATTAGGCGAACGTGGATACCCGATTATCCTTGTACAACTAGAATTTAGTTTACGCACAGGGGAGAAAGATTATCGATTAATTTTATAATCATTTGCTCTAATTTGATCCTCGAACCTGCGACCAGTCTGATGAAAAGTATTGTTACGTTTGAAAGTGAAGCTGAATCCTTGACCATGCTGATAGTTAGTATATTTATTTTTTATAGTATATTTGTGTACATTTATGATAAGTCTTTTGATAATGTGACGTTGATAATTCGAAAACTTTCGAGAATTCGAAACCATCGATTCGTTCGAAAACTTTCGAGAATTTTAAGCTCCTTCAATTCATGTTCGAAGAGATTCTAATTTATCGTTCAAAGTGTCTTTGACACAATGGAGAAGCACATAGGAGAACAAAATATTCGTCAAATTCTAAGGAACTTGAAGATTAAGAAAAACAGATTACATACGTAACAGTCCGACCACTTCACATCTGATACAATGTTACAATTGCAAGAAGACTGATCGAAAAGAAAATCGCATGGCTCGAAATATACTTGCGAGATGCCTCGAACCCATCACTAGTTCCCGAGATGGCCGCAGATATTGCGTGATTGATATACTTTCCACAAGCGCGGAACTTGTCGGGTCTCGCAAGTTTTCTGAAGCTTCGCCAAGAGGCGAGCGCCGGATGTCGAATGTGGCGAGTCCGGTGCACGCTGCCAAGCCGGAAATCACCAGCCGGCCGTTTTCCATAGGTCGAGAAAGAAGCTGACCCGACGCGCGCGCGACGCAGCCAGCAACCACCTCTATCTTTAATTGTTATCGTTCGGCGTCGAGCGTTTTGCATAACCGATATGAACCGGCGGAACGCAGCCAAATTCGCCCGCGAATCGATGAAACTCTCCGAACTCGCGAAACTTCGTTCGCGTTCACCAACGAACTTCGATTTGTTTAAACGATATCGAATATAGGTAAGCTATGTGGAACGATCGTGGAATAAAGGACCATGTATATATCGCGTGTTTTTACACTCACAAACTCGAGCTGCGGCCGTAAAACCGCATCTGAAATTTTTACATTCGGATCCGATTTGTACGAGTCGACACAGGCACATGGAAACTGTGTGGATCAATGTGTTTAGAACGGTGGAACATGGACAATTGTGTATCGAACGTTGGGAATTTCTAAGCGAAATGCGACTGATTTGGAACAATTCGTTTTTTCCAACGAATGGGAAAGAATTTTTTTTTTTTTTTTGCAACACAAGTTTGTACGACTTTGTGGCGACCGCGGAGATCTCTCGAAGCAAATAACTTGTCTAACTGTGAAAAGCGCGCGTTTCATACAAGGAAGCTGCTCGATTAGTCACGGACTCGTGACACCGATGAAAGATTAATTAAAGCTCAGCCAGCACGTAATTCCGGAGCATTGCTTTCCACTTAAGTTCACCGTCTGCGTAACATCGTCCATCGCCGTTCCATTCAGCCAGGAATTTCGCCACCTGCCGCTTAATAACGGACATTGTTTGCTCCTAGCTAAGACGATGAAAACGATATAATACAGGTCGTAAAATCGGTCAGGAGTTGAAGTTTGCAAACAAGTACTTTCAGATGATTTAGTTAACGTATGGATGTCGTGTACTGTTCGATAGTATAGCACTCGACTTGCCAGACGCAGGCTAGATTGCTGATATACTATAGACCGCAGATTTTTATGCATTTTCAAAGAAAAAAACTTGAACCATACGATACAACATCGAATAATTGACGATCAAAAAAGAGTCGAATACAAAGAACTGGATCACCAACGTCACAACGACGTTAAAGCGAATCCACGTTTATTTATCCGAGGTCGCTGTATCGTTTCGACCAAAACGCTTGTCGTTGGTCGAAGTAACCGCGGTTGCAATCAACGGCAGTATAAAATCGGACGTGATCCATCGACGTGGAATCTTTCGGCCGACAGCCAGTCGGTGCTTAACCAGCCTGCCTTCGGCTCGTTTCTTTCGTTGGAGGGCACTCGACGTCTTCGTTAGCGGCAATTTCTGTCTACGGAGGAGGAGGACCGCCCCGGAAGAGATTGACGTGGTCGTCGGTCGTTATTCTCTCTCTTTCGGGCCGGCGTCGATGGCCGAAAGCTAGCGAGCACCGTTCGAGCCAGTAAATCACCGGTACCACGAGCGAGCGACGTTATTAATGAGGCACTAATAGCGGCCGTACGAGGGCCATGTTTCGTATTCCCGCTCGACCCACTCTCATCGTTCGCCACTTAGCGATAATTGTTATCGTGGCGAGGACCGGGCTTCCGGTACAAATCGGCCGCTATGAAAATCGATCATCGTCTCCGCTTTAGGCTTCCGGCCACCCACCGCCGGAATTTCCGACTTGATTTACACTCTTCGTCTAACGGTTCCGCGCGTTACGTGTCGACTTCGAGATCGCCACTGACTTTTATCGAGCAACAGTGAATCGAGTTAGAGGAACGAGGAGCATCGAGGAGCAAAGTGTGTTAATTCGAGACGAGGATAATTCACTTCATTTCTCCGGCCGCGCTTCTTCCCACTCAGGTGTCTGACTGTTTCTGCTTCTAACTATTGTGTTATAGCACACGGTTTCTATTCTACTCGTCTCGATTTCGATCATAATCCACTCGTCCGATCGAATAAAGACTTGCCTGGTTGGGTATTCGTTCCACTTTATTCAGCTTAGCTTTATCCATCGAGGTTCCAAGAATGCATGTCAGACTGGATTGCGTGCCTGATGAACGTAAATTGCAGTCAACATTGAATACCGTGATATATTGGATTTTTATCTATTAGAAGAAGGGTGAAAGTGATTCTTCTGTGTTCTTCGGGTGTATAAATAAGTGGTGACGTGTTTGTTTTTATTTCTGGTTTAACAGCGAGGAATATATAAGAAATGTGAAATCAGTTTTGAAACCGTGGAATATTTTAAGCCTTCGAAGTTTCACGTTCGATCGTTAGACCGCGAATATTTGCTCGTGGACATAGCATAGGGATAATAAAATTTGCAGACTGTGTATGAAATATACGAAGTGCACTGTTGGTTGCAGTATTTACTGACTGACACAAATATCCACTGAGATTTCATTTTTTTTAAAACGTGAATTTGCATAAACGTGCACACAGTCTATTCGTTATGTATTAAACAGAAAGAATGAACGTTGACAAGCTGCATATACGTCGCTGCATGAATAACTGCCGCCGGAATGTGCAGGATAAATTTATGAAACATATAGAGACAATATTTCGCCAGGAGGGGGAAAAAAAGAGTGGTTTAAAAGATTTAAAAATGGCAAATGAAAGATAACGATCCTGACGATTCGATGAAGACTCTGGATGCAACAGGAGCTCGTAATTAACAATTTTTTTATCGTTCTTTATTGAAGCAAATGTTATACCCACCTTTCTAATTGCCTTTCACTTGTCAAAAAAATAATATATTCAATAACAAAAAATTGAAATAATAAATTTTTCGGTTTACAAGTTGGAAGTCAATAAGTCAAATAAGTCAAAAAATAATTCAATAGCTCGGTTAATAAAGGATATTTTACATAAAACTGGAAAACAAGATAATTTAAAATACGTCCTTTGGTTAAACCCGCAAATCCTTGAACGGTCTGATGTATCATCGACCGTAACTACTGTGGAATCGTAGCTACTGCTACGTTCGACGCTATGTCGCCGTCGCTGACAAAAAGAGGCGTTTGCTCTGGTCAAAGGATAGTTCGACGGTCGAGAATGAATCGTAGCAGTGGTAGCGTTTGCGGTACTGAATAGAATTAGTGCCATTTGCTGTCAGGCGCGCGATGCAACGGCACGATGCCAGTTGCGGATACCAGTGACCATTTATTCCGTTCACGGTTGAATAAATTATGCCGACTTTCGATGCGTCGTTCGTAGGAACGACGGGAAAACCTTGTACTCCTCCTTTCGCGTTTGATACTGACTGCGCTGGTGTTTGTATAATGGAATGTAGGTCGGATAAAAGAAGGTTGGTCGTTCAAAGTTCCATCCCGTAGAGCGCATCTTTTTAATTGTTGGCCTGAAGTTAAATAGCTACGGTCGGAGAATTCGTCGTTGCAGCTACTTTACGCTTTTTCAGGGAAAACCGTGTCAAGGAATCGTGCGAGAAAGCATCGTGTCTGATGTGAATGAGAGAATGATAAGGGACTCAGCATCGACTTAAAATAACTCGCGCGGAAGATATTGTGCAAAGACAGTTTTTCTATGTACCTTCGAGGCAAGTAACAGTTGACAACGAAACAATGGTAGTACTGGTTATTTTCAGTAAATTTCAGTGAAAAATGTGACTTTTGCTGAGAAACGATTAGTCGCTATGAATCTGAAAAAAAAAAATGAGAAGATAGAAGTAATACATGTTAATATATTTGTATGTAAATTTATTTGAGACATCATTTTAAAAAAATCAAGACATTGAATCCCACGCACAAAAGAAGCTCTTTTGTTTCATCTTCTGTTTCATCGTGCAAAAATACAAAAGTTGTGACGCACGGTTTCTCCTATTGCGTCCTCAGATATAGTCGACACATCGTTGAAACTTCCACACTGCCAAAGTTCTTCCCAATGGACCTGGTTTCTGTTGATGTCAACCTTCAGTTTCGCTTCTACAACTCTCAGTCCGTAATATTTTTTTCAAACTACATGATAGCATACGCTTTCTTACAATGCCGCACTTCTTGCGGAACACTGTGATTTCAATCTCGTGCTTTCAGATAATACGGTGTTAAGGATAATTTATGCTGTGTATCTGTTAATAGACAACTTAGTTCAAACAATATCGACTGTTCTTCAGTTCATTCAATTATCAATCAGTGGCGAGTTGTAGCCAATTTTCATAGATGAAAATGAGAATACAGACCAGCGTGGAATATATTCGTATCCCACATTAATGAATAGTTCATCGATCTCTCGAGACTTTTAGCCAAATCAGTGTTATGTTGCAGCACTGTGTATACGGAGATAAACTAAATTACATTCATTCTTCGAGCATAACAGAAATTCGGAAACGTTCTTTTAGAGAGCACCGTTTTCTTTAAGGCGATCGCGGATTGTAACGCGCAAACCACGATGCTCGTAAATTTCGAAATCGTTCGATGATCGAGCGGCTGCTTGAAAAATGCAACACTTCCGCTACGGCAAAATTTTACAGCGGTAGAAGGAAACACACACACAGAGAGAGAGAGAGAGAGAGAGAGACGAACTACGAAGAGGGGAGAAGAAGCATGGACGAATTTACGGGCATCCGGCAGGACCTTAAGGAAATGCAGAAAGTACATAAAACGACGCGTTTTCCCTGGCAGAGATACTTTTATCGCTTACACATTTAGCGCCACCAAGGGAATTGCCTCGACGAACGGCCCGCCACGTTGGAAAAAAGAAAGAGCTACGAACGACGAGATACTCGATAGATCCTTCACATCGCGCAGAAACAGAGAGCAATATCTGGCTTACACGTCGTAAACCGATGAAATAGAGAATTTATAGTACATAACACTATTCTTTGTCTCTCTATTCCCATTCCCCCCCTCTCTCGATGTGGTTTAACAGTACCTGTATTGTTAATACGCAACTGGACATGTTATGCATTATCGAATGGTTCTTTGGAAATTATCCACCCATGAAAATGGAGTTCCCTGTGGCAATTGCCTTGAATGGTATCGTTGGAATGGTTGTAAGTGAACTAGCAATTACGTTAAATTACCAACATTTAAGGCGTTCGATTTTGTATTTTACACACTCTAGAGGAATTAAATTAGAAATTCCAAGATTATATGCAAATTCTGTTCCCAACGATCCAGTTAAGAGGAAATTTTTAATCGTTCTGTAAATCATCTGGAATTTCGGAACGATTTATTACGTACGTTCAAAGATACAGAGATTTCTATCACCAAAGATTATTATATACAACGAAATCGTTAACCTGACGGGATCACTTTTCCTTAGATTTTACGTGCCCGAATGTTGTAAAATATTACCCTTCGTCAAAAGTATACCAGTTAGAAAGACCATGAAGAGCAACGATCCAACGATTAGCCAATTTTAATAAATGGATCTTATCTAGAATGTTTCGCGTAGCAAAAAATGGTCGCAATTGATCAAAGTATTTCACAGTGTTCAATGTACAACGTTTTATAAATTATTCGAACAAACATTATAGGCTATACTTCGCTCCTGCTATAAACGTATTGTTGTTAACAGTGTTTTGTGTACACTGCAACTGCGATTTCTAGCCGAGTTACTTCAATTCGAATCATTTTCAAATTTAAATCAAATTGTTAACCAACGTGTTCGGAATAAATTCTTTCAACTAATCATCGACAGTGTCGTTCACCTCGACTGAAAATATTTTCACGAAGGAAGAAATAGATGAAGAAAACCTTGTAATAATCGCCAGCGTTGAAACGAAACGAAAGAAAATTATTTAGCTCGAGATAAAACCGACTGGCGCGACAATAATCTCTCGGAGAGCAAGATCTTGATATCCGGATATCGGTAAACTCGGCTCGCCTCGAGTTTACCGATTATTTCGCGATCGGGGCTTTTCAGCGCAATCGACGTGACTCGGTGGAAATAAAAACAGCAGCCCGTGCGTTACAGTCCGTGTCGTCGTCGGACGTATTTCGCGAATGTTTCTCCAACTTGCTTCTGTCGGTCACGTCGGGCGCAAAAACAGGCCGGACAAGCCCGTCTATCGCGAAACATGATTTGGAGAAACGCGGGCAACCGGCCGATTTCATTCGCCGCTGTCAGACATCGCGTTACGGCCGGCTGTCCGTGGGAAAATTCTGCCTCGTTACCAATCCGGTATAACAAGCCGGAAAATGGATAAAACCGGGCTGGCGGCTTCACGAATCAGAGGAAGGGAAGGGGGGCCAGGCCGAGTTAACGGTTTACTGCTCACGAGGAAAACTGAAGCGCCAAGAAATAACGAGATCGGAGTCGCCGGCGCGAGCCTGTGCCTCGTTAGATCGCCTATGGAAGAACGCCAAGTCCCTTTCGACACTTATTTGTCAAGCGATTGCCTCCGGTTCTTTCCCTCCCCCTCTCTCTACTTCTTTTGCCTTTCTCTTTCGCCGCGCGAATAATTTCCATCGAGATCGATCTCCTTTCGATTCGCAAGTTGACCGATCGGTCGAACCCTCGTCTCGCGAATTTTTCTTTCGAATCGAGCCGCTCTTGTCTACGAAATCGACGAACTCCACGGGACGAAGAAAAATTGACAAAATAATGTCAAAAAAATTTAAATTTTGTTTCAAAATTTTTTTAAAAGCTCGAACAATCATTGTTGCTGAAGACGTGGATTTTTCCCAACGATATATCCTTGGAATGATCATGTTGGTCTTTGAAGAAATTATTCTTTTCCATGGTCAACAGAGCTCTGCATTTTTACAAATAATTATCGAGAAAGTTTATTTTACATGCAAAAATTTCGAAAGATCGAAGAAATGGAATTGATCACTATGACCTGTGAACGCTCGTGTTATTCTAATTTGCTTAGTATAAAGTATTAAAGCAATTCAGAAACCGCATTGATCAACTCGATAAATCGAAAAATAATCATTCTTTAATTGTATTTTAGAATTAAAATATTTATGAATGTGTAAGATCTGTTTCTCGAAAATAGCAGTTGCTTTTAATCGTAACATAAACGCAGCACCGAGGAAATTCGCGATATAATTTTCAACAGTTTGTTTATCTCTCGACCTGTAATTAATTATCGACTGTATCGACGAATCGGCACTCTTCCCGAATATTGCTCGCCTATACAAATATTCCATTCGCTATTTTTCCAAAAATTCAACGGGAAATATCATGCTGTAAAATTTCCATGTTTTTTTTCTTCATTTTTTTTTTAGGAAGGTTTGTTTCGAGAGTCAATTCGTCGGGACAAATAATATAAAACTTGTTGATATTTTTCCAGAATTTATCTAGGTAAACAGAGCTGCAACGATGATGATTTAATTTTAAAAGCAAAAATGCGGTTCATTTTGGATTGAAAAGGGTTGGGAGATGTTCACACTGCGCGTTTTCGACACCTCTGCGCCAGAATAAAGAAATATATGTATACTGTATCTGGCGTATTTTTCATAGAAACATTTATTTGTTTATTTTCTTTTTTTTTTGGTTTGTTAAATGCCAAGAGCGGAACGAATATATTTCACACGAACAAAACAAAATGGGACACTTTAACCCGGCGAACGGCGAATTTGCGTGTCGAAAACGAGGGTTTTCTTTTTTTTTTTTTTCTTTTTTTTTTTGTTGTTGTTGGCCAGGGACATCGAGTCGAGTTTCGGCCGGATGGAGGACCAAACGCGGACGCGCGAACGAGCGAAAAATATCGCGAGACGTTTATCAACGCGTCGATTTCGCCCGGGATCCGTCCGGCCGATAATTGATTATAAAAAGGGGTGAGGGGACCCGGCGATAACCGTTTCCGACGCTCTTTAAATCGAGATTTTATGGCAGTTACATGCCTGATTTTCGGAGATAAAATTCCCGCGCACGTTTTCGCTCTGACCACCGCGGAATCGCGCCGGTAAATCGTGGCCGGACACTTTTAAGCTCTTGACACGTCCATTACGCGATTATTCCTAGCGCTATCGCGAGCGGCGATATCCACCGCCGTCGGATTTTATGATTGTAACACCGAGCGTTCCTTGTTCGAGTGAACACGACCACGCGATGGAACATCGCCACCGGCAGGGCAGGAGGGAAGGGAAAAACGAGACGGAGAATGGAACGTCGATTGTATGCAAAGGTAAATACGAACTATGTAGTCGCCGAGCGAGAAAACGTCGAACCGAACAGAGCGAAGAGAGGCGTCGAACGTAATCTGGCGTAGATTTAATGGAAGCGAGCGATGACGCAAAATGCCCTCTAGGATCTAGGATCGAGAATCGAAAATCAGATTGTTATTCACAGATAAAGATCTTTCGACAAAGATCTAGCGAGCAAACAAATACTAAGGGATCTAAGGGAACATACACGAAGATCGTGTGATCGACTGTGTATTTCTACGCGTTTGTGGAGAATTTAGAGGCAGAGAAACGCCAAGGTAACTCTAAAACGAACTTCTGCCTGCCCGTCCCAATTTTTTTTAATTGTTCTCACGGATGTACGAATTTGCATAGAAATCCGCAATCTGCATATAATTTTGAAAGAAGCGTACAAAGTGTTTGTGAAATTGTGGTGTAGTCGGTCCGGCAGCTGACGAAATCAAAAAGAATTTTATTTGAGACTTCGTTCTTCGAAAAGAATCGGGAATACGAGAATTAATGAAATTATATGTAACGATAATAGTCACAAAATAGAGATAAACAGAGATATCGACGAGTCATGAGAAATTAGTACCAATATGATTCGTTTCGCTTCTATCTCTAAGCTGGTCGAAAGGATGCGTCAAACAAACAAATAAATAAATATATATATATATATAATATATAATATTTATATTTATACTCTTCGAAATGAATTTCGCCCGGGGAAGTTGCTCAATGGAAACGAGCGGCTATGAAAGAAAATCTGAAGGACGAAAGCTCGTGTAGGATAACGCTCGCGAAGCTCCCATGTGTCCCGTTATGAAACGTATAACGAAAAAAGGTAATAAAAGTGGAGGAGATAGAACTTTACGAAGCAGTAAATCCAAACGGCGTGCTCGCCATCTCGTGTGAGAAACCAAACGCCGTGCACCGCTTGTTCCCTTTAATATACTTCGTTTCTCGCACGACCGCCGAGAGCAGTACACAAATTTCGAGATAGAGGGAAAATCGGATCTCGGCCAAAGGCAGAGATTGAATCGGCAGAAACAGAAAAAGTCTCTGTCTCTGTATCTCTGGAAATTCTAAGAACCGGTTCGTTCCGCTTTTCTTCTACAAATTTCGAGATAGAGGGAAAATCGGATCTCGGCCAAAGGCAGAGATTGAATCGGCAGAAACAGAAAAAGTCTCTGTCTCTGTATCTCTGGAAATTCTAAGAACCGGTTCGTTCCGCTTTTCTTCTATAGATATTGCCGGTAAGAGGCTTTCACAATTAACTCGCTACTGACAGGAAGTCTGATGTAAAAATAAAAGCTACGGGACGGCGAGAGGTAAGAAAGAAGATGTAACGAGGTAAAGCTTAATTGGCGTATAGATATTGCCGGTAAGAGGCTTTCACAATTAACTCGCTACTGACAGGAAGTCTGATGTAAAAATAAAAGCTACGGGACGGCGAGAGGTAAGAAAGAAGATGTAACGAGGTAAAGCTTAATTGGCGGGAACTGCTGGAGAAGTTTCCAGAGCCGGGTGTTCTTGCGTTGCCTGGCTACCGATGGATTAAACGCCAAAAATCATTCCATCAACGACGTCCGACAGTGTTTCAGAAAGTTCGGTTTCAAGTTTCTAATTCTTTCTCGTAAATCAACGTCCCGGCTTGCAAAGAGAAAGAAAGAGAGAGAGAGAGAGGATAGGCGGTCGAAGCGTGGAAAATAACCATTAGAGCGTATTCTTGTAACTAAAAGCAACCACTCCAGGCCCGGTGCTGTTAATTTTCTGAAATGACTTTATCGATACACGCTGCAGTTCTGCTATTGGGCTCTGAACGAAGTTAATCGCGCATTTCCTACAATTTAACGAAAAATCTTCGCGAAATGCTCTGCGTGCGTTGGAAATAATTTAGTTGTTTGTCTCGAGTGAACGAGGAGAAATCTGCGTGCAAATATATCTCGATAACGAGTTAAATTAAACAGATTAACATTAAGGTAGTAAATTAAATCAGAATGGGACAGCAGTAACCGAGAAAAGGTCGTAAAACGAAAACAGGGTTAAAAAAAATATAAAGTGTAAGATACATCTATTAGAGTTGGCTAAGATGTTGTAGATTGCATTTTTTGTAAAATATTCTAGGTGTGGCCAAATCAAAAGAATTCGGAATAAAATAAACTGGAGGAACATGATGGTGCGTAAAAGTGATGGATAAAAATTACCTAGGATAGTCTACGTACTCGATTTTCTTCGATGAAAATTCAAATATTCATCCATGTTTTGTACGGAGAAGTTTCCAGGACCGTGTAGGATTGCGAGATAACGCAGCACTAGCTACGGGAACTTGTCGCTTAGCAAAGTTGCCAAGAATTACAGGATGCTTGTTACTAAAACCTTAATGCGGGCGTTGTCTCTGAAACGCGTACTTCCGCTCGTTCCCATGATATTAATCTACGCAGGTGCCGCGAGTGTATTACGAAGCGAGATGAGGTAGAATATGCCTTGAACACGCATGAAAACTTAAGAATAACCTATTGTGTCACGGTGTTAGTAGGGGAAGCGTGACTGTTGTGGGTTCACGAGCAACGCAGCTTAAGCTTCTCCTAATATCCAGCAATTGAGTCCTCGTTATTGGAATCCACGGTCATTTGGATATCTCCATATCGGCCTTTAAACATCATTAATATTTATTTAATATTTATAGAGGTTCGTCGTCGTTGTTCAAAGATCAGCGGGAGTCACAGTGGTTGAATCCATGAATCCATCGTCTGCATTCACGATAAAAAAAACTTTTGCAAGAAAATGTACAATTTGAAGCAGATTTGAACCATTTGAACCATCGTATAAAGAAAACATGAGACTGAATTTCGTAACAATATCACGGACATTTCAATGCAAATATTGCAAGTGAATTTTTCAAAAATTGGACTGTCTGTATTCCCCTGAACAGCAAAGGATTAAACGCACCAGTCGGTTTCAATGTATAGAATGAAATTATAATAATTGACATTTCTTGAATTTCATAATGTGTTTCGTCACGGTACGCAGCGTAGCGTAGATTGGAAACGATAACCGTCGTACAGCTAATTAACTCTACAAGTATTGAAAATGAACAAGTATTGATAATCGTCTCCATAATATACGATGATTGTCGAGCAATCTCCAATTATTGGCGATAACAAGTGAAACGAAACACATCGCGTGCAGATATCAGGTGGCGAGCAACGCAATGAGTCACTGCGAGCACATCCTCGTTGTGATTGAGAGCCGAACGATGATAGAAAATAGCGGAAACTGATTGGAATGCCGTGCCATTTAGCATCGCCTTTCGCGCGCGACTTTGACACGTGATCGCGATCGCGATCGCGCCGCGCGGTGTGCATCAATTTTCAACGTCGTCCCGCTTCGGCCCTCTACTTGCATGTATACACGCGCAATTCCTCTGCAACTCGCAAACAACTTAATTCGGCGCTATCGAACGACAACGTCGATCATGCCTTCCATCATCGGCGCGAAACTTTATTTTCCACTACTTGGTCGAGTAGGCTCGGAAACTTTGACAGCGATTTTCTGCAACTCGCAAACAACTTAATTCGGCGCTATCGAACGACAACGTCGATCATGCCTTCCATCATCGGCGCGAAACTTTATTTTCCACTACTTGGTCGAGTAGGCTCGGAAACTTTGACAGCGATTTCATCGGCGAGTTAATACAACGCCAGCTACGAAAGTCTACGTACATTCAATATGATACATGCGTCCCTTAAATGGCTCGTTTCTAAACATTTTATTCATCATGGGATTTAGAAAATAGTGTTGCAGTAGAATGAAAGAAAATCGTTTGTGTAAACCTTGAGAATTAAACATCAGTACTTGTGTAATCGGACTGAAAGATCGGTTAATCAATTTATACTTTATATTTGTCAATCAAGAAAAATGAAACGTCATTTTATTTTTCGAAATAATTGTCCTTGGCAGCAGGAAAATTCCTCTCGAGCCGAGCAGAAATTCTTTCTCTCGAATACTCGCGCTCGTTCGTTAATCCATTCGTCGAGCCGATCGATTTGTCGTGACTACAAATTGTTGGCGCAGCCTCTTCTCCG
>NIPQ01092323.1:174146-185283 GCA_002806875.1 Lepidotrigona ventralis hoosana | reverse complement strand
GATTATATCGACTGTAAACGCAAAAAAAAAAAAAAAAAGAAAAAGAAAAAAAGAAAAAAGAAAGACGAGAAACCAGTGGCAGAATCCAAAGCGAAACGCATATATATAAATCGCCATCGAATATCGATCATCAAGGTACTACGTGGATACGTAGGTAGACGAAACACGAGTCTCTCGTACATTACCCATCAAAAGTATCTGGACTTATTTTTATACAATAATTTATGATCGAACAACAATTTTGGTTTATTATCAAGTTTAATTAATATGATTTCAATTATTAAAATTGAACTTTGTGATAAAAATTAGAATAAAGTCAAGATTTGTGACAATTTAAAATCGTCACAAACATATAGCACAACGAATGATTGTATTCGACATAACGCTACGAAATCCAAAAAATACAGTTCTACCTAAAAAAAAAAAAAGCCAAACTGATCTTTGTCTTTCGTTCGACAAAATACTTTTCCGTAGTTTTTTTTAAAACTATAATTTATCACTGAGTAAATATCGAACGACTCGTTTCAAACATTTTTTTCATTAGATCATTGAAAGTACCTAGCTGAGGTTTCGTAGCCCCACAGAGGTGACTCTACAGAGGATATAACGTACGTAAAAATGGAGAAATGTCTGAAAAGTCTGCAAAAAGTCTCGTTACGAGGATCGAAAAAGCGTGCGCGTGTTTTTGAGCAGCAATGTACGCATGGGAACCGTGGATTTTCATCGTCGCTGGACTCGAAAGCTACCCCTGCATCGACGAACCCGATCGAACTTTCGTCCCGTCTTCCCGTTAAATCTCTTCTATCGACCTCTGTCGGTTCGTTTAACGTTCCAACCCTTCCCCCCAAATCTCCACTTGGAAGACACCGAATGTTCAATTAAGGCGATCCCTTTCGAACGAGCCGGATTCAAAAGGACCCGGAATCAACGTTAAAATTCAACGTCCGAAACGTGGCGTTGAGAGAAGGGGAGGGGGGTGAGTTGCAAAGCTTGCGCGAGCACTTCCTCTGCGAGAATGCCCGTGTCTCGTGAAATAGAAAAATTCACAGATGACACGAAAACCGAGGCAATTTAACTTTCACGGCGAAGTCGAGAGTGTGGCGCGCGCGTTGCTGCAAGCACGATCGCCAGGCTTTTGATGAAAGCTGGCGGATATCGGCGATCAAATGGAAAGGATTTCACCGCCGCTGCTCCCTAACAGAATACATTACTTCTTAATCCGTTTCTGACGAAAATGCGCCCCCGGGGGTAAAACGGATCGGGAGTATTTGATGGCCGGTCCAAGTTTAATGGCCATCGAGAAACATTTTCGGTTTGCACGGTGAAATAATATTTTCCACGTCGAATCGTTTCCTTTTTTTCTTCTTCTTCTTTTTTCTTTTTCTTTCTCCGATATACATGCGAAACCTCAACCGTGGGGGTGGTTTTGTTTCGTTCACTTTCGGTGAGAATTTTCGACGCAGCTGCTTCGTGGTATTTTTTAACGAACGATAAAGGTTAGTTTAATTGGCCCTTTTTCTCGCAGCTCAGCCAATCGATACACACCCGCCCTTGGTCTGTATCCTCGCTTTAAAAGTCTTAGAGTGAGTTGTTATTTCGAAAAGCTGGAAGAATGAAACGACACTTTACAGATGAAAGAGACTACGAGGTATATCTTGAAGTGGGTAAACACAAGTAACTGAGAAATTTTTCCTATCTATGAGATTTAATGCTGAGCATTAAAAATAAAACGAATAAAAATTGTCGTACGACACTTTAAATGCTTATTAGTCGCTTTGTCAGCGAAAAAATCTTAACAGAACAGCGAACGCATTTAGAAAATGATATTACAAAAAATGAATAATTGATTTCAGTTTCAAATAGTTCACGTCGAAAAAAGATTATTAATGAAAGTAATTTCCCTCGCACAATTTATATATCCGAAGTGTGCATATATTCTCTATAATTAAATTCAGTGTTTCCCTAAATTCAAACACACTCTGAAAAAGAATGCAATTAATTCCATATTCTTCAAGTTTAAAGAGACTAAATAATGAAATTTAATTTCAGGACATGGATATTCGAATTTTTTTTTTTTTTATAAATTTATATATAAAAACTGACGTTGTTCGGAATGTACTAGTAAAAACGAGGTATCGGGAATTGCCAGTAAAAGTTAAACAAATATAACGGAACGAAGTACAAAAGATCGCTTCATAATACACCTGAAACTAAACGAGCCAATTTGCAGTTGTTCGATTTTCAAACGTATGTCGCAAACCTTTCGCACAATAAACCGAATCCGCCTANACCCGTTTAAAAAAAAAAAAAAAGAAAAATACACGCGACCTATATACGTAACAACGATCCGTAAAAAAAAAGAGAAAAAAATAATACAACGCTCAAAAATATATCGAAACACGCGCGCATGTGAGAAGAATCTTCTTTTACGTGTCACACGTGTAAAAAAATCATCCTGTCCCCGTTCTTTCGTTCTCATCTTCCGGATACTTTGTCGCGACAGACGATGACGATATCCGGAAATCGCGCGACAGTTCCTTGCGAATCCACGATAGCACACGCGCGGCCGTATGCGAGGGAAACGAGAATTTTTCGAATTTAGGAAATCGCGAGCCACGGGAATTTCGTTTCGTCGAATCCAGGCGATACACCAGCCGGGGCTGCCGCGTGTCTGCGCGGTTTGAAAGTATCGGCGAGCGAGGGGCGAAGTGAAACGAGTCGACGATTTATGAGGCTGACAGTCGTGCTTTAATATCTTTATTTCACTGCCATTCGCCGGCGGTGAAATTTATCGGCGGTCCGTTCATTTTTCCGTGTCTCGCTCAACTAACAAAACGCTCTCGTTAATCGAGAGGCTTACGTCAATTACGCTAATGAGCGCCGCGGAACGAGCGCGTACCGGCCAAGTTGCCATTATGTTCGGAAAATTAACGCTTGAACCGGTAACCCGGTGGCAGAGAGGGGAGCCTCTTGCAACCGCTCTATGAATCCGTTCAAAGGCACGCTTTTATTCTCAATTTTCTTTTTCAAATTCAACTTTCGTTGCTTGTTCGCGATCGATCGCAGTTATTTCTCTTGTCTCCTTTGCCATCCGATCTTCCCTGAAGCAACATACAACATCGCCGCTCAAAATACTTGGGACACTTGCTATGTCGAGGTTTTTAATATTCATTCGTAGATAATACAATTTTTTTTCTTTTTTTTTTTTGGCAAATGCAGAATATTTCCAAAACCGTGGTACTATGAATTTCTTTCCATTTAAAATTTCATTCGCGAGAGAATCGAATTTGAATGTTTATTATCAAATATGCTCTTCGATTTGGGCACAACTCCGAAAGAGAATAACAGACTCTGAACGTGTTTAGTTAAAAATTCGCTTGGCACGCGCGTAATTTGATGAAATTTCAAATAGAATATTTTTATTTTAGAAGTAGAACTTCAATTTTGCATGTAGAATCACATCGATTCTGTACATTTCTTATTTTCTAATTTTGGTATTTGTCCTAAAACAATATGCTTGTTTTAAGCGAGATTTGCATTTCTACGAACGTCTTTCGTTGCTCTGCCGCGACCGTTTCAAAATGTTTGTAGACGGAGAAAAAAAGCTCATGTATGAGTGCAACATGGAGGATATGTACGTTCTACTGCATTATAGAGGATTGAGTTATACGAACCACATGGGTTACACCAGTCAGCGTGTAAGAGTCGTTACATTTTTCATAGCTATTAGTTTTTTCTATGCACATATCAGCAAGAAATATGTTCGGTGGCAGACAGAAGAAAGTCGAATAATTTAAAATAGCAAAAGACAATTCGTAATTCTATTTAATGAAATGGAATTACATTTAATATCTAAGTTAATATTGCAGGAATTCACTGTGAACACGTTTGTACTGAGCGAGCATTAAATTATCAATTACTTAAAAAATGTTTTTTATTATTGAAAAGAAAAACTCTTCAAATATGCTCCGCAACAGTCGTACAACGATTCACTTGGACTCATTTTAAATCTTAAAGCTTCTAGTTTGAAGTTGAATTTTTTTCGAAGATATTTTAACATTGTGCAATAAATAGAACAATGGAAGTCTTTTTCTTATATTATACAAAAATTCAACCGTCTGTAGAAATACTAAAAGAATTTTCCATGACTACATACATCACTATCTTGAAGGTTGAAGTTTCTCCTTTACAATGACTTCTTAAAACTTGCTGTACGATTTTCCTCCACCATTTTATTAAATTTTGAATGCTAGGCTGACAGAAACTCAATAAATGCAAATATTTCGTCGTATTTTCATCGCGTAACTCTAATGAGCGTCTAATGAACATACGTGCATCACAAGTAGCGTACATGTAGATACATAGGATAAAAAGAGCTCGATCGTCTTTTGAATGTAGCGACGCGAAAAAGATCTCGAATATCGTCGAATCCTTACTATACCAATGTTGATTAAAAAAAACAAAACCAATTTCAAAAGTTTTCTTGCTCGTTGCCGTATCTGTTACACTTCTAAAAGAAATTTTGTTTAAGTTCACAATGCGAATCTATGCCCAAAAATATGAAAACACGATTGTACAACTACACGCATTTTCGATGATACGATTTGACATTTGATTCGTATATGACTGAATAAAAACTCACCGCCACTTCTCGGTGCATCAGTGGAACCGGACCGTTGTCGCAACCCTGAAACAAAGAGAAACATGTTGTCGTTACTTATATACGTGATTACGTATATAAATTATCCATCTGTATATAAATGAAATAACGGGAATAAATTCTTGACGGAGAAAGCGAGATTTTTTCGAATTCCCTCCCTTTTGCTGTAATATAATAGTTGAATTAATTTGCAGAAATACTCTGAAATTACCACGAAACTCGGCTGGCCGAGTAGCAACCGCTCTGGCAGGATGTACTCGATCGAACTTTGCTATTCTAAGCTGATGCGCTCTAGCATTTTAATGAGTCTCATTTTTTCCACAATTAACGCCGTTTCCGACGATCCGGAAACCAGATCGCTTTTCTACATCCTGCGCGCCGTTACGAAAATTCCTTGAAAATGGTACGACGGCGCAACGATGAATCTTCGGGCGTTCGCTTTTTCTCGCGAATTTCTTTCGAGGGAAAGAACGAAGAAAGAAAAGCAACGAGACTTGAAATTTCACATCGGTGACAGCCGTGTTAATAAATTTTTTCTTGTACACATTTGCACGAACTACGCATGTTGACGACTATGATCAATTACATCTAATGACGTTAACGTTGTCAAAGGTTTTAAAAACCTACAGTTTTAAGAAAAGTGAGAAATAGAGGAGGAAAATTTCAATAACGAGTATACTAATTGTAAGAAATTGTTTCTAGAAAACAGTATTATATAATGCAATGTGAAGGACATGATCATTTGATAGACTTATTAACACTCGTGTTATCTTCTCGTGAACTATCTTCTTGTCCTCCACTTCCGGTGCAGTAATGGATTTGTGGCACGGAAGATGCCTAGGGCCGCCGTTTGTCCGGGTTTATGACACGATCGCGAATCTTCCGTTATTTTTGAAGCCGGAGGAATTTTCACTTTGACAGCTGACAGCCAGTGAAAAGAAGGATAGCGTTCGAAGGGGAAGGTTGAAAGCGAGGCGTGTGCGTTTCACTCCGGGCTGTTACACGTGACGGACGTTTTCGAATATTAGGCTTAGCCGAGATGAATTCGCGGCTGGTTATATTCACTGGAATATTAATCGATTACAGCAGTCATCTGGCAAACGAGAAACTCGGCGTAACGGTTTCGCTGAAATGGGTCGAGAATTGATTTACTCTGTTTCTTTCTCTCTCTCTCTTTCTCTCTCTCTCTCTCTCTTTAAAAGCGACACAGTTTTCTATGACCAATAATTTTTCATGGAGATTTTCCAGATCTACGATGCTGCGTCTTTACACATTTGAACAATTTTTATCTTTTGATTTCTATCTCTTCGTATTACATTTTTACTTTTTCGAACAAAATTCTCAGAGATCAACGTGTAACTGTAGATAATTACTCTCCCATTCTCTGCCTCATATTTTTCAATGTATTTTCCATTGTTCACAAGCTAAGAATAATTAAATCTGATCTATACTCGCTACTTGTACACCTTATACATGATAACGCAATAAACGTTGGCACGTTCGTCACACTAGAGCAATATATAATTGACGAGAGGTTACGATCGCAACAAATCGAACCGTGAAGTTGAAGTGTTAACCCTGTGTCTGCGCTCGAGGAATTAATACGAAAGCTAAAGCGAAATTGTTGTGTATTTTAACGAGCTCTCGTCAAACTCACGGTATCTCTCGCGTAACAAGAGAAACTCATGCCGGCGAAAATCGTAAAGAATCGACGACCCCTTCGAAGGTGAAGAGAGAGAAAGAGAGAGGGAAGGAGAGAGAAAGAGAGTAGAAGAGGCGCAAGATGGTTCCAGCTGACTTTTCTCACTCGGAATCCTCGGTGTTTCTCGTTCGTCGAACATAAACGGCAAAGTTAACGTACTTACAGCTCCCTATCGGAGCCAGATCCCCATCATGTGCGCCGGCTTTATATCTCCTTTCCTTTGCCACCCTCTCGAAACGCTCCACCCACTCTCTTCGACGACCTTCGCCGCCGCGCCGCCTGTATAAGCGTTCCTCGCCGCTTCACCCTCCCCTCCCGATAACTTTCGCATTCAAACTTTATCTACGGTACTTTTTGAGCGCAACGTCAACTCAACATCCCGCGTGCCAACTCCCCTTCGAACTCGCTGAATTACAAATCGAACGTGGCAGCACCCTGTGCGCGAAAGAAGGAAGGCAGGAAGAAAGGAAGGAAGGAAGGAAGGAAGGAAGGAAAGGGGGCAGGTTAGGATAAAAGCGTGGTCGGGGAGGTTCGAACAAACGAAGAGGCGAAGGAAAACCAAAGGATAGAAGAGAGAGCGATAGAAATAAAATAGAAGAGGGGGAGGATGAAGAAGTAGAAAAAAAAAGAAGAGGCAAAGGAGAATTTCCTTGGTTGGAGGGGCAAGGAGAAGGGGAGAACAGAAACGAGGAGTATTTCAATCTCGTTCGTTGCCTGCACGCCACTCCGAGACGCACCGAGTTCGAAAACTTTCGCTTCTCGGCTCGTCCGGCTGACTGAGTTTTTCGAAGTGGTATAGAAAACCGGATCCTGCTTCACAGACCGTGCACATTTTCACCGAGCTCACCTACACGCCCGCGCGTCGTTCCCCGTATCTTTCTCCCTCTTTTGCTCACGTCGCTCGGTCACGAAAAACCGGGAATGGCCTCTTCCGCTCGGCAGTTTGTTTAACGAAGCGACCCGCGCTACGGTGGATATTCTTTTTACCAGCGGATAGAGAGAAGAGAGAAAACTTTGCTGGCGCTCTTAATTCTGTTTACAGTAGCGACGAAAGCTCGTCAAGAAGTTTAGCGAGCGGGATAGATTAACGAGCGTGGTCATAAATTGTCGAATTCCGGCGCTCGAAAGGCCGTCGTACGAGGTTGCGTGTGCGTCCGTGAAAATGGCCGTTTGCTTGCCCGGTTATCTCGATCGTACAACAGAGACTCTCTCTGCTTGATGAAATTCCCAACCGTTGGTGATTATCGCCCTGGTGAATCCTAGCTTCGTGGACGGGCCGTTTGTTTAATTGTAAGAGTTAAAAGCGAGCAGTGACCGATCGTTCAGATGTACAGCGGTTCGACCTGATCTACGAAAGTCTCAGGAACTTTGTTTTTACGTGTCTGTTGAGAGAATTACAACTGACTGACATCTTCTCGAAAATTTCACTTTCATTTAATAGTAATCTAGATCTAAACTAAATTTAAGTTCGTGAAATGTTAACTTCGGTATTACGTCGGTATTCGACTGGAGAGAAATTTCCGGGAAATATGGAAATCTGAAGAGAAACGGTCTGCCTCGCCATAATTATTTTCGCGAGATACTTTTACTTCAGTTGGAGGCACAATCGAGCGAATCTCGCGATCGTTTACGTCCGATCGTTGAAGAAGTCGCAGAATCGCACGAAAGGAATCGATTATTCGATCGCGATGGCGAAAACACCGTCAAGTTATCGTTGTACATGTAATAAAGCAGTGTCTTTACACGAGTGTCTTAACGACAGCGGAGTGCAACTCGGCAGACTGGGATTCGAGAGGCAGCGTGTAGGTTCCCGAAAAGTCGTAAAAGTCAACGAGAGGACCTGGGAACGATTCAGTGGGGGAGAACTATCGGGAGAAACTGGCGAACGCTCGCACCATCGCATCGAGAACGTATATGACGATGAGTCGACGGTCGGTCGTTTCTGTTCGGCTCGCTTGTCGAGTTCTTACATCCAAACGACAATATGTATCGCACGTATGTATGGGTCGGGTTATAAGTTCAACGGCGGAGCGTACCGGCAAGCGAGAAAGATAAGAGGAACGTGGGTAGACTCGCTACTCCGCGCTGCCGATAAGAGATCACACCTAACTTAACCTGGTCTTTGCCCTAGGACGAACGACCGGCAGCAACCCTTACCAACCTATCGCTTGGTTGAACCAGTTTCATCCCTGATATCGTGTGTATCTCTCCCTCTCCGTTTTGTTTTTCTTTTTTTTCAACAACAGCGGGAAACGTTTGTCGATCATCGTTACATCTTTGCGTTAACCAACTTTATTGTTGCTACGTTAAAAAGTTCGCGAATTTATAGCTGAATTATAGGAGAATTAAATCTTGAGTGTAACTGTTGTAACTATACGTTGGGTTGCAGTAATTCAGGGTGTTTTACACCTTCTGTGATAAAAATTAAAAGTGTCAGTGTATATAACTCTAAATTATTCTCGATGATACCAGCCAAGAGTTCTGAACTGCATAGTTGTTGCAAGTACTTTATAAGCACCGGGGAAAAACGAATCGATTCATCATTCCTTCGTATCCGCTACGTATCCGAAATCATCCGCTTCCGTTATCCCTCGCTGATCGATGATATTAACAGCTACAACACGTGTGATTTATGCAAACGGCCGCTTAATTGCTCGCAAGCGACAAAGGAGTAATCTGGTGATCAGTGGCAAACAAATTGTAGGCGAACACGCGCCACTTGATCCGCTGTGTTCCAGAGTTTTCCATTGGCGCCGCGCCGCGTAAAAAACAATCGCATTTGTATTTTTTATTTCCGCCCTGCGTTACGGTGAAAAGTGATGCTACGCATCGCAGCGTCGAACCGGTTTCGAAATGATAAAACATGGTTATACGAACGAAGGAAGAACGGAAAAAAAAAGGTTGAAAAAAAACACTGTGAAAAAAACAAAAATAATAGGAGAGGGGAAAAAAAAAGAACGAGCGATCTAATTCGACGAATGAAACGAAACAACGGGGGCGGGGAGGATCCATTGAAACGGTCTCGTCACTATTTAGGTATATTTCGGTGTAATTACGGGTTAATCCGTTTCACGACAAATTTGCTTAACCGCGATTGGTCGCGAATTCACGAGTCGTACAGCGAGCGAAAAGGAAGGATGCAGACAGAGAGACAGGTTGACAAAGACAAAGAGAGAAAGAGAGAAAAAGGATGGAGAATGGAGAGGCGGAGAGAGCTGGTTCGAATCGAATGTAATTTACAAAGCGAACGAATTCCCGGCTGTTCCGCGGCGACTGAATCGCAAAAACACTCCCGCAACCATTTTTATTGTAATATATTTAAAGCATGCGCGGAAAAAAGGCACGACTTCCCTTTTGAAACTGTAGTTACGGAATCAACGACAGCGGGAGCGCGCGCGGCGAGGAAGTGGACGAATGGAATAGCGAAAAAAGAGAGAGAGAGGGGGGAGAGAGAGAAACCAAAAGAGAAAAAAAAAAGTGTTGGAAAAAACTAGAACGATCGCTGCAAGCTGTTGGCACAGGACCCATGCACGCTGCAACGTGCGCGTACGTGTGTGTGTGTGTGTGTGTGTGTGTGTATAGATTATCTAAATGGATCGTTCCTATCCGCCGCTCGCAAACCCCCCTGGTTCTTTTAGCTCGTTGCTTTTAATGACGACGTTACGAGTGGCTTCGGCGCTCGCCGGTTATTCGAATAATTTACGGCAAATGTTTATCTAAGATAATTGTTCGCGCAAGGTCTCTTCGGCGGCGCACACGGGCAAAGCTATCCAGGTAACAGGCTTGTTCGTTTACATAATAATTATTCGTCGCAAACGAGGGTGTAGCCCCGGCGTCGATGCGCGCTTAAAGCCACTCGCGTTCGAACAACGTTCTTTTCAACGATACATTCGAAAAGAAAGAATTATTCTCGTTACGCGAGAACAAACCGCTTTCATCCGTGCTGCGTGAATGTTTTTCGTTATGCGACGCGTAAATTGGCAAAATAAGATCACCGACGACGACGAGTCGCGTTTTGACGATTTTTTTTCTACCCGGTTTCGCCCGATAACGTTCGAACAAAACGAGAGAACGTGTTTTTCGTTTTTTTTTTTTTTTCCGAAGAATGGAATATCAAACACGTACACGTGCAGGAATAATGTATCAGTAGCCGATCGAACCAACCGGTCGAACGAAGTCACCGGTATTTCACGTTACACGTTCGGGAAAATTTATCCGCAGTTGCTGAAATCCGATGGTGCTCTCTCGACGTTTGTGCGTCACCGAGATCTGCTTGGGATTTTGCATTCGGTTACAGAGGAATGCGTGATAAACGAGATCGGATAGGATCGGATATATAGCGCGTCAAAGGGAACGGGCGCGGTGGAAGAAGTCAGATCGAAAGAGAATTAATATCTCATTTCGCTGGCCGTACGATCCCAACTCTTGGAGGTACAAAGCGGCACGTAACTAACAAACCTTCCACGGGATCATTTATTTCGAGCCAGCGGAATTTCTATACGCCACGTCAAACGCAGTCACACACTGGCTGGCCCGTTTACATTGTCCGTTGAAATCAATTCTCCCCACTTGGCGCGCGTAACAACATTACACGTAACCGCGATCGAAGTTGATCTTTTATTAAAATACCGGCGAAGTGGTAGTATCGAGTAAACAATTCAGACGATTATTATTAAACTTTCTAGCTGGTTCCGCGTACGCGTTGCAGGAATTTCTGTGTACATAAGTAAGTACTTTTCGTTGGTTTCATCGAAGCATATATCCGAAGAACAATG